>PVIJ01016490.1:0-32526 GCA_004024925.1 Scalopus aquaticus | reverse complement strand
AAAGCCTGCCACAAGTCTAGAACAGCTTATGGCAGGGACCCACACATAAGGGTCAGAAACAGCCAGACAATTCTGGGAGGAACCAAAATACCTTTCGGCAGGGACCCATCCAAAAGGGTCAGATACAGTCAGACAATTCTGAGAGGAACAGAACAAAATCAAAACCAAAATCAACACAGCCATCGTTAACCTCCCCACGGGTCTCTCACCCACGTCTGTTTCAACCAGTCCAGGCCAGTGCAGCTTCTTTACAAGTCTCTCTGCTCCTTGGGCCTCTGCTGGCTTTCCATCCTTCCATCTCCTCCTGTCTTCTGTCTGTTTGTGTCCTCCATGTGTGTCTTTTCAGCTTCTTAAATCCTGCTCAGTTCCACCCTGCCTTGGGTGGGACAGGGAATCTGGGACACACCCTTCCTCCTAGGGACCACTGTTACATTTACTCTGACTCTGGTTTATTTTCAAGTCCAAAGCACCCCCGGGGTTGATTGTATTGCATAGAGTATCCGGTTCTCTTCTAGTCAGCTCTCAAAGTTAGGGATATTTTTCTCCATAAACCGATTTTTTGTGGGAGAGCCTGATCTTAGCGTCTGTTCACTGCCATGTTTTGGGGGCGTCGATTTTCTTTTAAATTGAGATGATTATCTTATGTCTACATCTCTTTGTATTTAAAAAAAAGAAGTACAAATGAATTATCAATCAGGTAATCATATAGATTACCATTCATAATAGAATGCATCTCATCAAATTATGAGAATGAAAGCAGGCATCCACCAGAGACACCTGAGACAACAGTATAAACTGGCCCAGATAAACTGGGATGTGAAATCATCCTTATTATGAATAGCCTGGATACACTGCAATGCTGACCTTTTAAAATGGGAACTTAAAAGGTAAGATTCAAGTAGAGAGGGCCTCCCTGGTGGCACAAGGGGTTAAGTCTCAGCACTATGAAGCAATCAGCAGCCACTGCAGCCACCCTCCCACCCCCACCAGGGAGCTTCCCACATGGCGCAGCAGACCTCTCCTGCCTCACTCTGTGCTCCCCTCAGCAGTGTGCTTCAGTCGGTCTGCCTGTTCTGCTCCCCACTCTGTCTCTGGTTAATTCTCTCACCACCCCACACCTCAGGCCTGCACCCCAGCTCTTGTATGCATAAATAAATAAATCTTTAAAAAAAAAAGTCAAGTAGAGAAAGTGTATGCTATAAGTTCTAGGCTAGAGCAAGCTGCTATGGCTGAATTGAACTGTTCTGTGCTTCCCAGTAACCACACAAAGTTGGTAATATGATGATGCTGTGTTACATTTTTATGTAAAGTTATTAAACAACAAAATGAATAATGAACGAAAAGCGATTTTCTAGAAAATCACTTTTTTATTAATCCTTTGAAAAAAGTTGAGGCTATTGCAGTAACTCAGAATTCTATAATGATAATTTTATGACCATGGAAGTATAATATTGGGTTTTAGCTTTCTGGTGATCTTATTTTAAACAGTTTTTATTGAACAGATTTTTTGACAGATGTTGAGGTTAATGGTTAATGCACTTGAATCAGTTATGATGCTTTCATTTGCAGTAGTCAGAGAATTCAGTGCAAACTGGATTAAAAATAAAAGAAAGTCATGGACTCACATAAATAGAGTCTAGTGGTATTGCAGGCTTTGGCCATGACTTTATCTAGAAGTTCTGTGTGTCATCAGTACTCTAGCTCTGTTTCTAATTTCCTTGGATCTCTCTTTCTCCAGCTGGACTATCCTCACACAGGCAGCTTTTTTTTTTTTTTTTTTTTTTTTTTTTTTTTTTTTTTTTTTTTTTTTTTTTTTTTTTTTTTTTTTTTTTTTTTTTTTTTTTCCCTAACAGCCAAATGATCTTTTCTTTAACCACAATTAAGCATGTCACTTCACTTCCTTCAATGGACCAGTATGGTTTCTTTGTCTCTGAACCAATAAATGTGTCAGTGAAGATGGAGTAGATAGATTAATGGTTAGCACCTACCTCTGGAAATGTAGGAGTTAAGGTCAATCTAAAACATGTCACTGTTCCTCAGTGGTGAAGGGGTAGAATGGATGCTAGGGGGCAATAATAAAATCCACTGAAATACCATTTTTTAACCAGAAAGTGTGTTAAGGATAGAAAGTATTCATGAAGAACATCTAACTTGACTGCTTCCCTTGAGGAAGGACCGTTTTACCTTCCCAAAGAGCATTAAAAAGCCATTCTAGATCTACAAAGAGACCTTGTTCGTAGGGTGAGGTATGAAGAGGTTGAGCTGCAGAGTCAGACTGCCGAGGTTCACACACTTCCTTCCCCATTTACCAGCTATATGATCTTAGGCAGAGTGTGTGACCTTTTGTGCCTTCATTTCTTCATCTGTACAATAGGGTAATGCATTTATCTCAGTGTTACAATAAAGTTTAAATAAAATAATACTATATAATACATGACACGCCTGTCATAGGTTAAGTATTCAATAAATATTAACTATTATTTATGACAGCTACCAGAGTAAGGACTCCTGTCCTGAGAAGATACTTACATACATGGAATCAAGCAAAATTAGAGACAGAGCAGAAAAAGAACTAAAGCTGAGAGAAAGAATCTGAAGGTTTTATTGTCAAGTCCATGTTAATCATCCTCTTTTCAAAATGGTTGTTTAGAATTACAAAGGTATTATCCAGATTCACTATGGAACTGGGTTAACTCTCTTGGCAATCTTTTCATCTACTCTGTTCTTGTTCTCTAAGACTCCTTGGTATGGTCATCATCAGTCCCACGTGTATATCAGAAAATACAGAATTTTAATTTATGAATCTCCTGGATGTTCAGAATCTTTGTGGAAAGTTTTAAGGATAATAATCCTGAAATTTTCCCAAGTTATCTTTGGAAACAGTCTTATCATCTTCTCCTACAGTGATATTTTGGTTGATGACTCTTCTGAGGTATCCAAATGTGTGATTTTAAAAATGTGGATCTTTTTTAATCAAAGTTTGTTTTTTAAGGGCCAGGGAACAAGAAGTGCTTCTAACGAGTAACACAAGAAGGCAGCTAGATTTCTCAGCTGTAAGAGTTTACCCTTGTTCTCATGTCCTTTCCCTTTGAACTTTTCCTTTTTAACTATGTGAGTTAAATTATGTGATTATATGAAAGATGTCTTCATTAAAATACAGTAATTTACAAATGTGGTACAGACAACTATAGTAAAAGTGCAGAAATACCACTGGGATATAACTTGTCAGGGTGTTTTTTACTCAGAATTTTTTAGACTGAAATGGATTCTTAGAGGGAATGCCAGGAAGTGCAAGGAAGACTTAGGGAAATTGCCAGGGAAGATTGCCTTCTTTCCTCTGAAAAGCTATTGCAGCTATCCCCACAATTCTTGAAATGTATAGACTGCCCCTGATTTACTATTCTGATGAAATAAAGATTTCCAAATAACTATAAAGCTATTGGTATGCGTATAAAGAAATAGTCACATAATTAACAGAGGTTTTACATTTCAAATCCTCTGATATTTTCACTTTAATAGGAGGAGAGGATCTTTTTCAGGAGCTGGCTCCTGTGTCATCTTTAACATCTCAGATCTTTGGGATTTCCCACTTCTCCCACTCTCTTGGTGTTCTCAGGGTTCTGGCTCCTTCTGCTGTTTCAATTCAAGTGATCACTATATCAAAATCACTTATTTTCAGTCTTCCCCAAATGCATCATTTGCCTTCATAGCTCAATGTCTGCAGTGCTCTTTCCTTGCTGTTCTGCTTGCCTAACTCTTACTCATTCTTTAAGATTTGGCTCCAATGTAAAACCTCCCCAACCCTTTTTCCCTACACAGAATAATCACCGTCTCTACCAAGCTAATCCAGCACATTTTCTAATAAGCCACCAATCACATTTTACTTTAATTACTTTTGTTTATTTCTCTGCTGGATAGAGAGCTCCTTCAGGTCAGGGACTGTGTCTGGTTCATCTTTGTTCTAACAGCTTTATGTTCAACAAGTGCTGGCAGAGTAACTAAAGATGAGTATTTTAGAGTGAAGGATTTAGAGTTATGCCTTGATTAGTGAATCTTTCTATAGTTGATGCGTTTTTTTAAATGTGTTGAACTGTGTTTGAGATTTAAATTATAACTCATGAGAAGCAGTATTGGCATGTGGTGGTGTTTCTACAAAGCCTCACAGCTTTGCAGAATAAAAATACCTTAGTACACAGTTTCTCTTTGTTCTCTCACAGTTGAAAATCAGTGGGTTAACCTTCGACAAAAGTGTGAACTATGGAAAGTTTATCTTTATTATTTGGGCATTTCCTTTTCTCACTCCTTTCCCCTTCAGTAAGTAGTGTCTATCTTTAGGCATTTACTTTTCACCCTGTTTTGATCCTTTCTAGTCTATCATTCCTGAAAATGAGAGTGAATGGATATAAATCAAACTGGGCATTTGATTTTTAAGACTTTTATCACTAAATATGAAATAATAATAGCCATTAGATTACCTGTTCATGGTATTTAAATGGACAGATATTTTTTTTCCCATGGGAAAGAAAGAAAAATCATTGAAATTATCTCCCTTATGGGTTGGCTTCAAACACAAAACTGACTAGTCCTTTTAGTTTGCTGGGGGATTTGTCACCAAGACAACCATCTCTCAGTCCTGGGCAAAATGGGCAGATCTGACCTAGTTGGGTTTGTTAGAGGTCTGTTCTGAGGACTTAAAACTGACACTGAATATGACTTGCAGAAGTGGCCAAATTCCATTAGGCAGTGTTAGGACCACCACTAGTCCATATGGTGCCTTTATACAATTTTAAAAGTCAAGGCAGCCCTTCCTCAAGTGTTTCTTATTTCTGTTTGTCAGAAATTGGTGGTAATTTAACAGGTTTCGTTAAACAAGGCATACTGCCATCTGCCAGAAAATTGTCACAATAATTATATAAATCTTTGCTGTCTCAGATGTAAATGCGTCCCTTCAATGAGGCACTGTTGTGTACAGCAGAGCATGCAGACCCGGGAAGGAGCTGCAGGCTAGTATGGTCTGTTTTCTTGTCATTTTACTTAATATTAGGTTGCATGCCTGATCCGTGCAGACACTGGAATTTTCCCTAAAGTCTGTGATTTCCCTGAAGACTAAGAAAAAATAGCACCTGTTTCTTAATAAGAGAATGAGGATCCCACTTAATACATTGAATCAATAGGAATAATGATAATCAAGTGTTTACCTTACTACTAGGAGGAACTACTTTAGACTTTGAAATGATAAGCCTTCCAGTATTTTTAATAGCTTGTTCCATAAAGGGACAAGAAGACTTCACTCAGACATCTTATATACTACCCCTGTAGCTTAAGGCTCTGATGTCATTACCATGGATGTATTGTAAAGAAAACTTGAAAATCTTAAAGGAATTCTTGAGTTTATAAATACTGTTTAAGAATTTTAAAAGATGCTGAGAGGAACTGATTTTCAGACAGGACAGATTAGCATATATTATTGGGTCACCTACTCTAAAATGACTTCATTTTATTAGATGTTGCTTTCTTTTTTCTCTCTCTCTCTCTTTACTCTCCCATTATCACAAACGAGAAAGTTGTGCTGTAGTGATTTACCCAAGTTCACCATTTGTAAATGGCGAAGCTGGAATTTGAAGCTAGATCTGATCGATTCCAGTGCATTAGATGACAGGGCTACCCCTTCCAGATTTAGTAGATTTAAAAAGTTGCCTGACTTAGTAGTAGAAGGGGAGGGAACTTTTTTCTCCTTTTGCTCTCTTGTATTGGATGATCATTGCCCGGATGTCCTCAACTTAAACAGATATTGTTAGTGCCATAGTTATGATACATTATAAAATAAACAGGATGACTTTCACATAAATTTTATAGTTATAGAAAATATAAAGCTTATAAGCCATATAAACTTTATAAGCCATATAACTGTTTCATTATTTCAGTTTAGAAATGTTAATCTAATCCCAGATCTTACAAGTTAAAAATGAACTTTAATAGCATAACTTAATTGAATTTAAAAGCTCCATCTATTTTCAGGAAAGTGGTAAATTAAGTGATTTTATATTTCTATGAAGTTTATTATTTTATTTATGTGAAGTTTAAGTAAATTCTGTAAGTTTTGGGTTTTGATAAACTAGTAAGTGTTTTGCCCTTTTGAACACTTGTTTTTCTAATGTACCGTAATATAATTGTCATATACATGTATAATTTTTTATGACCTTGAATGCCCCAGAATATCTAAAATCCTTTTCTTATAATGTGGTCTATGCTTGAGAAAAAACAAAAGGAAGGAATTAGTAATAACATCAATGTTAAGTCAGTAGCGTTTCAAACTGAAAAAAATAATAATAGACGTGGAAGAAACAGAAGAGGAAGGTGTGGGCTCTTAGTAAGTTCATACAAACCAGAACATGCCAGTGAATGGTATTCCCACTAAAATGCAGCTCTATGAGGGAAAGACTTTGTCTACTTTATTCACCAGTGTATCTCAAACGACTACAAGATTGCCTTGCCTTTAGGGACACAAATATTTGCTGAGCAAAGAAAGGTGGAAAGTTTGGAGACTTTGGTTTTATGTCTTTTGGCTTGCAGACTGCCAGGATTTTGACCACAGTGAGTCATTCCTTTTTAATGACTTTTTAAGTTATTGCATGCCAGGTTGATTTATATACTTCTGTTACTTCCTCATATTTCATGTCATAAACGTGTCATTTATTATTCATTGTTCAACAGATATTTATTGAGCATCTAATGTATACCAAACAGTGTAACATTTAAAAGAACCAGTGCTTATCTGTTTTGGAAAATGGATCATACATGGATACTAAGTAATCATTTAGGACATTATATTACTATATGTAATATTAGAGGTTGACACAGACAATAGATACCAGGTTTCACAAAATGCTGATTTGGTGAAGTTAGAGAAAATAGTCATAGACTTTAATTAGATAAAGAGTCAGGGAGCAAGGGATTCTAAGCTAAAGAGGCATGGTGTAATCAGGGCTAAATTAACAGGAGTGAGTGTTTCAGAAATCTTAGTAGATCTGCCTGGTATGTAGTTCGAGTAGATGAAGGGCTGATAGGTACTTCAGTGTTAGACCAAACAGGCAGACTCTCCAGTAATAGAGTCACTGAAAACATGTCATTTTGAGAAAGGTTCCCAGTTCCAAGGCACTGTCCTTGGCATACTCTCCTCCCTTGGTTACAGTGACCCTCTTTAATTTTCCTCTTGCCTTAGTTGTGTCTGTAGCACCTACTTATCTATTGAACTCTCCTCCCCTCCACATTGTCTTGCCAGGATCTTCCATTTAAAAATATAGATACTTAACAAATCCAAAATTTGTATCTTCATCCCAGACCTCTCTCCTGAGTTTCATACCCATATACATACAACATTCTCCTTGGTAGCTCCACTCAGATGTCTCACTTGTGTCTTAACTTTGCCTGCCTCAAATTGAGTTATTGGTTGTTACCTACCCTCCCAGCACTAATGCAATTCTTTCCCTGCTTTTCCCTCTTTCCACTCATATTCGTTAAAAAAAAAAAAGGATTGGGGAGTTATATCCATGATTCTTCTTGACAAGATAAAGCCAATCTATCTTTTAGTTTTGTCACACTATATACCTTGACCTGCTACTTATCACCCCTGCTACTGTACAAGTCTAAACTGTCTTCTTCACTCACTTATATTTAGGCCAGACTACGTAATTTGCAGGATCTATTCCAAAACGAAACTACAGTGCCCCTTGTTCATAAATCATTAAGAATTTCAAAATGGTGACGGCAATGCATTTAATTAAGTGCAAGACCTTTCTAAGAGTGGACCCACTGCACAGGGCATCAGCCAGTGAAGCTGGCTTCTCGCTTCTGCAGCAGTGGCCTCCTAAGTATTGGCTCACTGCTTCCCCCTATGGGCCATTCTTCACATAGCAATCAGAGTAGTATTAATAGCATAGATTAGATTATACCACTTCCCTGCTTAGAATTTTTAAGATCCTGCATGACCTGACTTTCATAACTTTCTGCAGTCAGATCCTGAAATCTCTTCAACAAGTTCTTCCACTACATTTTCTCTTATTCACTATGAAGCTGTCAAAATGACTGTTGTTGGGGGAAGGGAGTTAGTCCCTTGAAATAAGAATAGTCCCATCTCAAAGTTCTTCTTTTGGCCTAAGCACAAAGCATTTACCAGATCTTAAAATATCAGCTTCCTTTTTATCTTGCAGTTCTCAAGTAGTCTGTCACTTCCCTAGTAGGCCCTTCCTGACCACTCCTAGGTGAAATAGTATAGCCTTCTCTCTTCCTCCCTACTGGTTACTTGCTGAACCACTTTCCAGGTTTGCTGTGTTTTTAGCACTCATTATTGTGTGATGCTGTCTTTATTAATTATTAATTACGACTTATTGACGGTATCCCTACCACCTACTGTAATGCTTGCCACAGGATGATGTCCAATAACCATTTGTGGCCCGAATGAATATTTTTTTCAAAATCTGTTAAGTCCTTTTACATTTTGGAGATTAAATTGAAGATTAGTAGTTTTTTGTGTCTGATAAATTCTACTGTATTTTTATTAGTTGGAGTCTCACAAAACTGAATTAATTTTTGTTAAATCCACACATTCCAGAGTTGATTTAAAAATGTCAATTAAGTTGTTTCTATTTAAAATGGCATGTCGTTGTTATGACACATACTACATGTAATGTAACTTGGACAAGGAAATAAAGATGCTATTACCTGTTGAAATTAAAATTAATGTAATAGAGTGAGCAGAGTTCTCCCCTTGATCAGTATTTTATTCCATCATACCAAAAATTTACAACCCAAGCTTCACAAACGTATGTCAGTATACTCACTCAGAAAGCATGGAGACCTATAATGTACCAGATATTCAAAACAAAAAACAATTTTTCCTGCTCTTGAGTTTCTTACTGTAGATACATTGTTTGATTATAGTGTTTTGTGTTGTTTCAAAAAGTCCCTAATCTGCTTCATGAACTACACTTGATCGTCTATCTTTTAAAACCTTACCACATCATCTAAAATGATGCAGTTGTACAGAAGCACTCACACATACACTTTTTGAAGCTGATATGAATGTGAAATATTTTATATTAACTTACAAATCTGTTGTTTATCAGTATTGTCTGGTACACCAATTTTAAAGGGAGTGGGTGTGGTAACGGCCAAATGCTATTATTGTTCACAGACTTTTTAATTCTTATTACATAATTACATTTAGCACCATATGGCATTTTATTGCAACTCCTTAAATCACTACCAGTTTATACTTCTATTTGTTATATTTAGTGCATTCAGTATCACCATTTTTTGAAATATAAATTTTAGATACCTCTCTCATAAAAAGCTGTCCTTCAGAGTGAAATAATTCCCCTGTGGATTCTAAATGGTAACTGAATGACAGTATATATGCTATCTAGTTCTCCAAATAGAAAATAAGTATAACTATTGCTAACCATGTCAACAAAGAGAGATGAATTTTATTTTTAAGGACACTTTGTACTGAAAATTAACCTGTGTTAGTTTGGTATGTTAGTAATTTTTTTCCTTCCTGGAATACTAGAGGAACGAGTTGTTTCTGATAGTTGAGTTTTCCAAATACCTGTTATTAATTCTTTTTGAAATACCTTAAAATTTTTTAATTAGCTTTAATGAGTGAAAGTCTTTCTGAAATATATTACATTGTATACCTAAATTCATACCTTGTATATAAAGTTTATTGGGGGATATTTTAGCCTTCTTTTTAACTTAGATTTTCATACAATCACCTGTTTTTTAATAAAGTGATAGGTTACTTCAGATATTGTCAGGAAGAAGGGGGGTTATTTACCTTTTGACAAGATGGTCACAGTATTTTATTTTGTTCACTCCCCTCTTAGCAGCTATCATTTTGTCATGTTGATTGTGTTACTGTCAACTGCAGCCCCTTTCTTTCTTCTGATTTAGTGTTTTTAATTTCCTGTGAGCTAGGAAACCAGTTTTAAGATTCTTCACTCTGAGTGAAGGTCTAATGGGCTCGCCTATGAGTCAAGTGCTAGAGCTGTCATGCTTGGCCTTGTGACATCTGTTTTGGTTGCTGAAATGCGCTTTTGTTTTTTGCTCCTTTCCTGGTTCTGATTAGGGCAAATTCGCTGTATTTTTTTAAAAATCACAAAACAGAGAATATGTAGAATATCTAATTTTGTAACCACTCCTTTGGGTCACTTGGGCCTTTTTTTAACGTGATACTCTTGTGCCATCAATGTGAAACTCGGATATATAATAAAGTCTTGCTAATTAAATTCCCTGACATCTCTCCAAGTGTTTTGCTGTAAAACTGAATCGTACAGATAAATGAACTCTATTAATCTGTTGATTGCCAAAGCTTGTTTCATTGCTCTTTGTTCAAGTTTCTTTTTTTTTCTTTGTTCAAGTTTCTATCATGGATGAAACATGCAATTTCAAAATAAGTTGCATGTTAACAGCATATCAAGATACTCTTGCAGTGAGTCCCAATGTACATTCATTAAGCCGTCTATATATTATGGGAGAAGACTTTATCAGGCACTGTCCTAGGCAGTATGCCTACAGTGAGTAAGACAGGTTTCTGTGTCTATTGGGTTTAAGTACCCAGTTCTCAAACTGTTATGTATGTATATAAATCACCTGGGAACTTTACTTAAATGTAGCTTCCAGGGTCTGGCCTCCAGAGTTTTTTTAAGTTAATGGATCTTGAGTTGGGACTAGAAATATATATTGTTAACAGGCAACCAAATGATTCTGGTGTAAGGAGACCTCAGAATACATTTTGATGAATACTAATCTTGCAGATAAGGAATTCTTAACAAAAAAAAGCTTACTTTTCAAATACTATATAGAGGAGAATATGATGCTATATTTAACTTGATAAGTGTTTCATCTGTAACCTGAACTCTCTCAAAAGTCTGTTTCTTTAATCACTGGCTTATGTTTTTACTTATTAACCTTTCTAGTGGGATAAAATGGCTGAAAAGTATGATTAAATCTAAGTGTGATAGCTTCTTACCTCTTAAATAGTCCACCAGCATTCTTCCCCATAAGAATAACAGTGGCCTAAGACAAACTGTCTCCCAGAGACAAGTTGTTTGAGAACTAAAGCTCTTTAATAGCAAATCCTTTTGTACCTTACAAATTCTGTAACATGTAATTGTATTACCTAACCAAAAAACAGAATGTCTGTCATATTAAAACCGTAGGACTCAAATTATATTATTGATTACTGTTTTGCTGCAGATGTCTGTTAAGCCTGCCTTTCTTTGAGACACCCTTTTTTTTATTTCTTTTTTTTTTTTAAGATTTATTTATACATACAAGCTGGGGTACAGGCAAGAGGCCTGGGGCGGCGAGAGGGTTCACCAGAGACAGAGCGGAGAGCAGAACAGGCAGATTAGAAATACACTGCTGAGGGGAGCAGCAGGCGAGGCAGGAGAGGTCTGCCACACCATGTGGGATTCTCCCCGGCCCGGCTTCGAACTGGCATTGCCGCTGCCGACAGCTCCACAGCGCAGCGTTTAGCCGCTGCGCCACCAGGGAGGCCTGAGACACCCTTTTCTATCATCATATCCTAGAGAGTAGCACTTTTCTTTTTGTTAGCGCTTTGTTTAACTTTCCCTTCTTCAGAGATTTGTGGTTCCATTTTATCATAAATTTCATATTTACATTTCGCTAGCATGTTTTATATTTCATAGGTCTTTTCTGCTTTATCATTCTATTTTTATGTCAGAAATGTACAGTTGTAATTATGGTAGCTTAATACTGGTTTCTCCTGACATTGACCCTGATTCATATTAGGTCTCCAGAAACCTCTAAATTCAGTGTCATGTACAGTATCATACTATAATCGTACTATATTTCACCTTCAATTTATAGTTTATTTTCTCTTTGTCTCTTGTTTTTTATCCTCCCAACTTACACTGGCTTATTCTTATTCCAACAAGAATTAATCTTGATTTTAAAGTGAACCCTTTTCCGTAATTTCCCTATTTTAACAACAGACTCCTAGCAGCTTAATTGGCATAGGAGAGCTTCCGTAGCCTGATCGAACAATCTTCTGACAACTTATTCATTTCTTCTTCCCTCCCACCTTCTTCCTTTGTCCTCTTTTCTCCTTTCCTTCTCTTCCTTTCTTCTTCCCCAATCCCCTTCTCTTTTGGTCTCACTTTCTCTTGAACTTCTGAGAATTCACCATTCTTGGAATTTTCCACCTTGTTTTCTGCTGTTCACCCTCCCTTCTTTGTACAGTAAACTCCTGGTTAAGCCATCAGCTCTCCAGAAAGCCTTTCTTATTTCTCCAAGCAGTTACCCCATCTTCCTCATGTACTTTACTCATCTCTCTATTGCATCTTTTACTATATACTATGATTTACCTCTTCCTATGTTAGTTTTCATTATTGATTGATTGATTAAGAATAAGTCCTTGTGGGATATAAGGTGACATGCCTCTCACAATCTACTCAAAGATGGTAGAGATAGGAGTTTTTGCGGGGATAGCTGATAGCTGGTGATAAGGCTATATAAACATGTATTCAGTAGAAATAAGATATTACTTGTAATGGAGTGTGAGTATCAGTAAAAGTGGGTAAGAAAGACATTTACATGTAGATATTGGAATGGTGGTCCTGAAGATATTTTTAGAGACCCATTGACAGAAGGGAAATCTGGTCAGAAGGGCAAAAATAGTGATGTATGGAATTTTTTTTGGCCATCTTTCTATTTTAGAAGTAGTTAGAACACCTAATTAGGCTGTATTCTTAGCTCAGGTACATAAAATACAGGTTACCCTCACTGCCCCACCCCAGCCCGGCACCCCTCCAAGGAAAAAACACCAAACTTTCAATTAATAAGGAAGGTAAAATAGGTGCATAAGAAATGAAGGTGAAAGTTTAATAATGACAACCCGTGTGTGGTAGGCACGTGAGTAATTATGGTAGGGAGAGGTTATTTCAGTACTAGTCTGTGTATCTCTAGCAGTGCTTATGAGAAAGCCATTCAGATCGAAAGTTAAAGAAGTCTGTTGTGGCAAAAATCAAGGGATAAATAAAGTAAAATTTGAAGGTTCTAATAGGAGAATTTGGGGTATATAAGTTCAAGTGTTTTAGTAAGCATTACTTTTATACTCTGATGTCTACTCTTAAAGCAAGGACAAAAAACAGGTATAACATTGTTCAGTATTTACTGGGAGTCAGGAAACTTATATATTACCAGTCTTTTTTTTAACAGTAATGGTAGTTCTGGAAACAAAAAATCTAACTTGTGCCAGCACTGCCAATACACTTGTTCATCTTGAGGTGGTGTAACTGTTCATAACCTTATGCCGTAGGCAGCTAACTACATGTAATGTATTCTTGTGGCATTGTGTCATCAAAAGGTCACAAATATTTGTTTAGTTTTTATATAATAGTTATAAGTTGTTATAAGTTGTTAATGGCAATATAAATTCATGAGGAAAAGACAAAAGCATTTGGGTTTTTTTAGTTTGCAGTTGCAGTTTTTATGAGGTTAGAATATGGTGGAAGGCTTGATAATTTAACTTTAGGATAACCCTAATTAATTCTAACAATCTTTTGTCATTATACCATAGAAGTTTATATCCAACTTTTATATTTATTGCTGAGTGTTAAAAGTTTCAAATCTTTAAAGCTGAAATGTGCAGAAATCACTCTCACCCACCCCTCTCTTCATTCTTTTGATGGAGAGCAAGTGGGACTATATAGCCTATGACTCCCTTCACACTGCAAAGTCTAAAGCAGTGAATCAACAGGAATGCCTCCTTTCTCCTGGCCATTTTAAATGGCAATCTAAATGACTTTCACTCGCTTTTAAAATTTACTTATTTATTTATTTATGCGTGCCATGCATGCAAGAACTGGGGTATAGGTCAGAGGAGCAAGGGGTGAGAGAATTCACCAGAGAGAGTGGGGAGCAGAACAGGCAGATCTACTGATATACACTGCTGAGGGGAGCAGCAGTGAGACAGGAGAGATCTGCTGTGCCATGTGGGTCATCTCCCTGGCCAGGGATCGAACTCAGGTCATAGTGGTGATAATGCTGAGGCTTAACCCCTGTGCCACCAGGGAGGCCCTGACTTTTACTCTTTAATATCAGTATTAGTCCCATGGCAGCTGGTCCTAAACCTCTCCTTGCACGTGCTCTCCCTGGAGCCTAATCACTCCTTTAATTTTTTCCCTCTGATTTCATTTGGTTCTAGTTAGCACCAGAGTCTCTCTTACTAATTTTTCAAAAGTAGCTAAAACAACATGTTAAAATCTACCTTGTTTTTTCAGAATTTCTCCCTGAATCTCAGCCCACATTTGTGGCCATACGCTGCCAGATATTTCCCATCCATTTTTCCAGCCTTTATAGTTTCATAGAGTCACTAATGAAGTAGCCATTTGCTATATTTGCTTAGTCACCATGGCAACAGTGTCTTGGTTGGTGTACGCCTGGGTAGCTTCCTACAGTTTGACATGATAGGTAGCTGATAATTCTGATTTCTACTCAGAGGCAACTAGGATTTTATAGACTGGTATTTTTAAATTTGCTGAATTATAGCTATTTGATCCCACTGTTTTCTGCTGTTGGCACCCATCATGTAGTCTTAGGATCACAGAAATTTTAATTTGGAAAAATGATTCATACTCTCAGTATATGTCACAGGGGCTGGCTAGTGAGACAGTTCTTCTGTCATCATAAGCAGTTTTTTTAATCCCTAACCTAAAAGAGGAATCAAAGAAATTGATCAAAAGGTTAGAAATTAGAGCTGCTTAATAATCTTAGGGGCTAAGCTTTAAACCGTTTTTAAATAATTCTGGCTGTAAGACTTCCATTTATAGTGTAATAGATGTGAAAATTGGAAAGTACTTCTCGTCACAGTAATTTTTCCAGTCTTTGTCTAATTACTGTTAAGTTAGCTTCTTTGGACTACATTACCCTATCCATTTCCTCTTCTATACACCAACTTTAAGTTCCTTTACTTATTACTCTGTTTTCACTTTTCAGTGTCACATAGTATAAACAACATAACTTACATATTCTATACATTATTTGGAAAAGATAATGTGACCCGTTTTGTGGTGATTTGTTTCCACCTAACTCTGTTGTTGAATGGATTGTGCTAGGAGACCAAGGTGGTGGGGCTGTTTGCCTTTTGCTCTTGTTACCAAGATCTGTTCCATGCATGCAGGCTTGTCCTTGCCTTCAGCTAATAACACCAGGGGAAATAGGAAAAAGAGCTTGGTATAAAACCACTACCGCAGCAGAAAAATACTGTAGGAGTTTGTGCTTTCTTACTGGTATTCAGTTTACTATTATTCAACCTTATCAAAGATTTCCACCAAAGCAGCGTGTACAAAGGTAAATGTCCTAGCTCATCTCAATAGTAGTTTAGGAAAATAAGATGGATTTTGTCCATCACTTCTCAAATATGCATTCCAACTGTAAATAACCTGTGTAATAATCTCAGATCCCTAAGACTTTGTAGGAGTTTAGGCCATAAAATAAGTAATTAGAAGATGAGGCTGCTTTTATTATTTTTGATTTTTAATTTTCATAATATATTTTCTTTGAATATTATCTAAAATGTTATGATTCAACATTTAATTGATTTAATGATTTAATTGGCATTCTTTTTTTTTTTCATACTGTGTCTTCAAAATCTGCAAGATATTTTGCACTTCCAGCATTTCTCACTTCAGACTATCCATATTTCAGGGTAGCCGCATATGACGAGTGAACCTTATTGAACAATGCTGTTCTAGAGAGCGATTTTATAAACACATACCACCTCTCTTCCTGGGTCCTTTATTCTCATTGAACCTCACACACCCAGATTCTGTGATTGTTGCCTTTTTCTTTCTATTTGTCCTATTGCTTTTCTAACATGGAGAGTCATATTCAACTCCTTAACATTCTGACCTGACTTCTTTGTTACATTTTTCCCAAGGATCACAATTTTCCACTAGCCCCCACTTCAGCCTTTTGCCTTAAGAAGTAGCATGCAGTTTTGTCTTGTTAGGCATTTATTTGTGATTATCTCCTACTGATTATTTTCTTTGCCTGCCTAGTTGAATCAAGACACTGTCTCTGTTTGTTTGTTTGTTTGTTTGTTTGTTTGTTTGTTTGTTTTTATCTTTCTTTTTTTCTCTAAAAGTTTGTATTTGTTTTATTTAGTTTATGTGTTTGTTTGGTTTCTCTGTATGCCACATGTGAGTGAAATCATACAGTTTTGCTTTCTCCATCTGACTTACTTCACTAAGCATAATACCTTCTAGACCTATCCATAGTTCTTATAAATGGCAGAATGTCATCTTTTTCTAATAGCTGAGTGGTATTCCGTTGTTTATGTACAGCACATCTTTATCCGATCATCCGTTGATAGGCCCTTATGTTGTTTCCAGCTCTTGGCTATTATAAATAATATCATAAATAGACACAGGAGTGTGTATCTTTGAATTAGTGTTTATCTTTGAATTAGTGTTTTTGTAATTTTCAAGTTCATACCCACAAGTGTGATAGCTGGATCATATAAAATTTCTATTTTTAGTTTTTTGAAGAATTTTCATATAGCTTTCCATATTGACAATACCAATGTACATTCCCACCAAGAGTGGATAAGGATCCCCTTCTCTACCCATCTTCTCCATCCCTTTTTTCTTGTCTTTTAGATAATAGCCATTCTCATAAGTGTGAAGTAATATCTCATTGTTTTGATTTGCATCTCCTTTAATAATAAGTGATATATATCTTTTCGAGTGCCTGTTGGCCATCTGCATGTCTTCTTTGAAGAAGTGTCTATCTTCAGCCCATTTTGTAATTGGGTTGTTTTTTGTTGTCGTTGAATTTTATGAGTTCATTATGTATTGTGGATGTTAACCCCTTGCTGGACACATGATGTGGAAAATATCTTCTCCTACTCAGTAGAATGTTTTTTTGTTTTGATGATAGTTTCTTTGACTGTGCAGAAGCTTTTTATTTTGATGTAGTCCCATTTGTTTATTTTTATGAAGCTACTTTTAAGTAGACCTAGCAATGCAAATAAAATAACACAGTCTAAATCCATAAGGCGTCAGTACTATTTTCACCCACATCTTGTTTAGAAACCTTCTAAACTCTGCTAAATTTATTGCCTTTGTACTATAGCTATAAAAAACCTAGGTTTGAATAAAATCAGGTAGTATTTTATATATTTAGAAAAACTAGACTGAAACGTTTTTATAGTGCCTCCTTCCCTCTCCTAATATCAGACGGAAATTATTATGTTGAACTCATAAAATGGTATATTCCATTCTTAATAAATCTGCCCAGAGACTCTATGTAAGAAAAAATTTGCATGTTGGCCAGAGGACTTCCTGTCAGTTGCAGAATTCCCCACCAAATGACACTGAACCAGAAGCCTGTTATCAGTCAATGTATAAGCAATTCTCGACGCTCACAAAAAAATAGTCATAGTTGAATGTGTGTTGAAAAGGCTGGCAACATAAACTAACAACACTGAAAATAGAAAATCTATGTGTAATAATTATTCTCAGTACTTTATCAATATGGTGAAACATACAAGCTTTAGTGTTTCTGTTATGAAACTTGAGTTAATTTTATTATATTAATGGCAATTTTAAGCAGTTTGTCTTAATTTTGAAGAATTTTGTTTGCAAAGGTATAAAACCTGTGTGAGATTTTAAGATCTCAAAACTAAATCTCAACTCTAAACTAATGAGTATGTTTCAGTCCTAATGTAAAGAGGAAACATTTGCACTGTGTTTATCTCATAAGTAATGCATTGGAATTAATTATTTTGGCATAGTGAAAGGCCTAACTTGAGTTTTATTCTTGACTTCTTAGGACAAATTTAGGAAAGGAAAAAATAAAAGCACATCTATATTTTATTTCCAGTGTTTCATTAGCAGTTTCAAATGCTAATGAAATTAGTGAATTAAAAGGCATTTTTAAAATTGATTATATCCATATGCTTTAATTTCTATATCAGCCTTATATCCTTTCCTATAATATTTATTTTACTGTTTACCCTAAGAATTAAAAATTAAAAACTACAAAGAAAAGTGATACTGAAAGGAACTCTTACTGTGGCAGTCTTATCCATAATGGCACTATCTAAATTTCATTTAAATTCTTCAAAATAAATTAGCCAACCCTTAAATATTTCTGGTGAAGATATATTTGATGTGATTTTAGAATAGTGAAGGGCATGGCAGTCCCCAGTAAATCACAGTGAACTGCCACAGTGGCTGCTTGGCCTCAGTTCTGTCATCCTGTCATCCCTCTGAGTCACACATCATAGTGGTATTCTGTACACTCTGCATGTACATGGGCAATCTGCAACAGAGCGGAAGGCTGAGGCAGTTACTGAGCTTGCTTGGAGAGCTTATGCAGTAGGAGCCCTAAGAATTAGTGCTTGTGCATCACTTTATATATATGAAAGTAATCTGGGAGAAGGAATGAATGATGAAATCTGAGTTCCACATGATGAAATAGTGTCAAGAAGATCTAGGCTGTCTAAATTGATCCCCCTCCACTCTACACACACGTGTTTGAGGGTCAGTGTAGATAGGTAGTGGGCAAAAATATTTATAGGATATACAGATTTAATCTTTAGGGATTATTGGCAGAAATGTACCTGAGAATTATTGTTTAATGTTGACTGAATGTTTTCTATTTTTGGTAAAGTTGGACATGTGTTCTGGTCATAACGATTAAAAACTATATATAAGTGAGACTGATTTGAGCATCTAAGAGTTAAATCTGAAAATATTTTGCCTATATCTCAAATTTAGTGAATTTTTGAATCCAGTGATTAAAGTTACCCAAAACTGCAACCTGCTGTATTTTTATGTCTTTGATGCTATGGTTAAATTATAATTAGTTCTAATTAGCTGTTATGAACATTACATGTCTTACCTATAGCTGAACAGCATTTAGAAGGAAATTCCCTTATTAAAAACAGAGGAGATCAAAGAAAGTGAGTTTAATTTATATAGCTAAATATCCCCTGTCAAAATGAAGGATGAACACAATTCTATAAATCTTGGTTTTAAAAATCCAGTCAGTGAACCAGAAAAGTATCAAAAGTTGTCTTTATTCAAGTGATTCTCATGCATTTTTATTCAACTGATTCTCATGCTTGAGAGATAACAACAGCTAAGAGCGCCAACCTACAGGGTAACACCTGGCCTTTCTACTAGGAAGCCCCACCACTCTTTTCCTCATCTTTGAATGACCAAGTTACAAATATTACTGCTCTTTTTTGTAAATAAGCTTTTGCCCCCCAACCCTGGGAACCATATCAAATTATTTAGACTTCTTACTTGTGTTAGAATTTGGAGAAAGGATATAAAATGAAAAGTTCCTAAAGAATGAAACTTGTATTTTTGTCATTCATCATCCATTGGGGTTTTGGGCTTTTCATTTCTAACATGGAAAAAACAACTATTTGGTCATTTATTGAGAACTGATAAATGATTTCTGATCAGCTAAACATTTTTTTTCCTCATGTATTTCTTTATGTCTGCAATAGAAGTGACTAGACTGTTTATCAGAAAAAGCATACTCAGCATAGGATTTCTTCCTTCATATGCTATCCTTCTATTCCCCTTTTCTTCTTTGCCTGATCTCTCCTTCTTCCCCATCCCATCCAAACTTACAAAGTGAAAGCGCTTGCTTTCATGAAGTGGTATTAGAACTCATGTCTGTATTGAACTAAAGAATGGATAAGTTGACCAGTTTTTATGACAGTTGAACAAAACTTAAGGCAGTACAAACCTTATATATCCTGTTGCTTTCCAGACTTAGAAAAAGAATCAGTTGTTTGTGTAAACTTTGTTTTGACCCTTATCTTCTCATTTGGGTATCTGTTGTTTTTCAGGCAAGTAGAGTGCTTGTGGCTTAGAAGTAATGCTACTGCTTAGGTTAAAACTATCTACCGAAAATGACTTTGAACACAAGGTAATAGACTGTATAAGAAAAGATTTAGGGGGAAAGGAAAATATGTAAGGTAGTAAAAATGTCTGGGGTGCAGTAAAATATTATGTTTTGTACTGTTAAGTAGAGGCTTTGTGTTATTTAGATAGCAGAGGTACTCTCTGGAATGCTGGCAATATTGTCTTCTCAGAAGTGAACATTTGATAAAGGATTGACAGTCTTAGTGTTCACTTGAAGAACGGAAATTAGAGAGTAATTAAGAAAAACAAAAACAAGACACTTAGTAAAAAGTCTTCATGACAGTGTCATTTATCTTACCTTACTCAACACATAACAAAATCTTGTGCATGACTGTTGTTTCTAACAAAAGCCTAGGAGAAAACAGTCCAGCGTGAGTCATCATTCCCTGGCTGGGTACAGGCCCCTTCTGAACACTTAGCTAGCTGATGTAATGGACATAATACATTTTCTTCAGTAGCTACCAAACATCTTAAATTGGAGTATATGTTGACCAACTTGAAATGATGTCTGAATTGCTTCATTATATTCAAGATGTAATTATATATAGGGCCTCCCCGGTGGCGCAGCGGTTAAGCGCTGCGCTGTGGAGCTGTCGGCAGCGGCGACGCGAGTTCGACGCCTGGCTGGGGAGAATCCCACATGGTGGGGCAGACCTCTCCTGCCTCGCCCGCTGCTCCCCTCAGCAGTGTACTTCTGATCTGCCTGTTCTGCTCCCCACTCTGTCTCTGGTGAACCCTCTCGCCGCCCCACACCTCTGGCCTGCACCCCAGCTTGTATGTATAAATAAAAAAAAAAAAGATGTAATTATATATAGGTAAAGAGCACTGGAAAAGGAATCTTGACATGTTTTCCCCCCTCTGCCTCTGACCAACTGACTGATCATGGTCAAAGTCACAATTATGCTGGGATTTAATTAGCAATTTGAATTATAATATTCTCATGTGGAATATTCTCATTCTCAGTGTTAAGTCTTCCACTAAGAGGAAACTGTTGGGTTGAACCATATAAATTGCTAACCAAAAAAAAAAGCAATCACATTTCTGTTATATAGGAGATATTTGTCGATTGAGTACCAACTAGAATACACACCCCTAAGAGCAGTCTTGAAGAGTCCATCAGCCATCTCATGAATTGCCCTCAGAATGAGTATGAAAATGGAGGTGGAAGGAATGGGGCTGATCTGGAACAAAAACTAATCTTGATGCCAGTGGTTATGACACATTTATATCATGGCTTTTCTTCTCCTGGCAATAATTCTTAATTCTTTGCTGCTGCTTTGCTGAAAACAAAAAACAAAACTCTAGGAGATACACTACTCACTCACAGAGAGATCAGTGGGCCTGGCATAGCTAGTGATTGTGTTTTTTGATTTTGAGGGATTTGGGTTTTGAAGGGAGAGAGATTGCCCGCTTTGAAGGTTGAAATAGTTGGCGGTGTTTAACAAATGGTTTCACATAACCATCTGACTGTGCATCTTCTTGAATAATTAGAAGATCTGGTAGTGCTAGGTTTACGTTTCTACAGAGTAACAGTCAGCAGGTGTGGAGGACTTATGCTCCTTTGGGATGGGAACTGTGTTCTACTTCCAGTACTGCCCCCCACCCCTCTCTGTTACTTTCTGCTTTCTTGACAGACTTCTGCAGACATTGAATTTGTGGCTGCTCAGTGCAGTAGAACTTTGTGCAATGAAGAAGTGGTCTTTATCTGTGTTGTCTGATATGGCAGCCATTTGTGACATGTAACTTTGAGCACTTAAAATGTGACCACTGTGACTGAGAAACTGGTGTTTTTAATTTTATTTAGTTTAAATTAATTTAAATAGCTCATATTGCTAGTGGCTACCATATTGAACAATACAAATAAGTAATGGAGCATTTTCCTTTATTATTTCCTACAGAGTGAAAATTAAATCTTAATACATTTTATAGTCTCTTCTCTTAAATGCCAAGTCTCAATGTTAGCATATATTACTATAACTTATGATTTGACAGCAAATTACTATGTTTGATTAAATACAGACTAGAACTTTTCTTCTTGTCCTTTTTTCCCTTATTCAACTCTTTTCCCCCTTTATTCAAAACATTTATATTGCATGTCTTCCTAGGTCCTAGGGATATGCATAAGATCACTTGATTATTTTAAAAAATATTTGTAAGGCGCTTGTCCAAATAATGCAATATTTATTATCTCTAATCCTTCCAGTAATTC
Organism: Scalopus aquaticus; assembly: GCA_004024925.1. Taxonomy (NCBI): domain Eukaryota; kingdom Metazoa; phylum Chordata; class Mammalia; order Eulipotyphla; family Talpidae; genus Scalopus; species Scalopus aquaticus. The sequence continues at coordinate 10,344 of PVIJ01016490.1, read as the reverse complement.
TGCCATATAATGTTGTAACTTGATTACAAGCCCTAAAATTTCTTCATTGCCATTTAAATTCACACTTTAATAGATTTACATGTACTCCATTACAGTTCCTCTAAGAAGCTCTCTTTGTCCTATTCCCAAAATAAGGAAACTTCCTATAAATATACTCTCTTAAAGCTAAGCATCATCTGAACCTCTTCATACTAGTCATCAGTTCAGCATACACCTGGTTATTGCCTCACCTGGCCTTCCTCCCAGCCTTCTGTCACCTGCTCCAAACTGATTCTCCTTCTGAAACTTCCTTTTATGTTACCTGACTTTTGGGCCAAGCATATGTGCCCTGGCTCTCAGGCATTCCAGTGCCCCTCTGCTGTTCCTGCTTCTCCTTGCCATGAGATTTTTCTCTTTCTCACTCTTGCAAATGTCAGCCTCCTCCCCATTGAGAAGCACTGTTTACTTCCTTCACTGCTTTACATTCTTCCTTTCAAAAGTGAAATCAAAATCACAATAAAATACACATTCTTTTGTAAAAGCTATCATTTTAAGTATGACATAAATTGCAATCAAATGCAGCTATAGCACAAAGGATAAATGACTGTTAAAAGATTGATATTTACATTGTAAAATGACTCCTACCTTGGCAGTTGCTTGTGGAAACATTTATTGTTCAGTGCTTTTTGTACTTGTATAATTCTCCACTTGACAACCAGATTACCAAGGTGATATTATTTTGGGTTTTCTGCTAAGTCATGAAAATAGTCTGCATGTATAACATCAAGCATTATTGTAGTATATGTTAATACAGGATTCTGCCTTTTCCTTTGTGATCTAATTGTTCAATAAAGGTTTCATACATCATCTACTTAACAAATATTTACTGGGTTCTTTTACATAAGAAGCATTGTACTTACCAATGAGGTAAATGAAAAATCTCTTGGCAAAATTTGTAGACTTTTCTTTCACAAACTACCAACAGCTTAGAGCAATAAAATTTGGGATTTTTTTGGTTATTGTTGTTGTTAGATCTTACCAGTATTCATCCTCTGATATATTTGGGTGATGTATGTTCTTTTTTTTTAACATGAATTTTGGATTTCCAAAATATACTGAACAATTTGGTGATTGAATTCCCAGTATATTAAGAGTTATAAATCTTAATAAACTATAACAATGAAGGTTTTTAAGTAATTTGATAAGGGGGTTCTGGACCATTATTATAGCCTAATGAATGTGATCTTTACCTGATAGGAGTCAATTTTTGTTTTGTTTTGTGAAATATGCTCTCTCCTTCCTTTTCTTCCCTTTCCCTCCCCTTCTCACCCTCTTCTCCTCTCCCTCCCTCACCTCCTGCCCCCTCTGCCTCCCTCTCTCATTGGCTGCATTGAAGACAGATTAATGAGTATCAAGGAAATTTACTTATTTTGTCATTTTATCAGTGTTGCAACTTTTGGGCCATGTACCTTGAGCTTTTTCTTTGATAGGAGAAACAAAGGACAACACTGACTCTAATAATTCTAAAATGACTAGTAATTCAGTGAGTCCTAGCCTTCTAAGAATGTGGAAGTATATTATAAATTATCGTGAAGTGATGGTAATAATTGCACCAAAATTTTTTAATGATTTATAAAACACGGTAAAATAAGGTCTGGTTGCATCTAAGTGATCACAGAGTATTATTTTTTTATTATTGCTGTTTTTGAAATTAGCTCTGTATTTTAAACTTTCCTTGAAAAATTAAGACCTTCCTTTAAAAAATGGTCATTGAGAGTGAAGCTTTTAGCTTGCTCCCAGTCTGGCCTAAAATTGCTGTATATAGCTTGATATTCTGCTTCAAACCACATGTCTCTAGATTACATGCTTTTATACAAGCCTGGGTAAATCTAATTTTGACTTTGAAGGCATGTTGAGGTCAGTAATGTTTAATTTAGTCCGTTGTTCAGTGGTAAGATCGAGTTGCAAATTGTTCCTGGCACTTCATGAGATAATGTTAAATGAATTATTTAGTGTTAAGTAAAGAACCCTGCTAAATTATTTTAGACTATTCAAGATTAATTAAAGTATTTTCAGATTTAGTTCTTTAAAAATGTGTTGTCTTTTCAGTCCATAGATTAACCTTTTGAATTTTGAATCATAAGGTATCCTCTTTTAATTAAAACAAAACCTGTGGAGTTGATGTTTTAAATGTATAATAAGAAGGCTATGTTTTGGTACGAGCTCTTTATTTTTGAAAAGTTAATTCAGTGTTTTCTTTTTTATATTTAGAAGATTAAATACTTTGAGAATAAAAATGGGTGACACTATGAATGCTGGAATTGACTTTTAGAACTGTTGCTTTAGAACTGAAAGAAAAAAATGTGCCACATTAGTCTGAATCAGGATGCAGTGGTTTCAAGTCAAGTGTAAGAATATGACAAGAATAAACTCCCATTTATAAAGAAGCACTTATCTAAACAAATTGAAACCGCAGGGAATTTTCAAACTGTGGAGTGATGAAACAAGCATTTAATGTGGAAGAAAGGAGTTCTTGCACACCTCCCTCCTTGAATGTCTCATAAAATCAAATTGTGGAACACGGTGATTGAAATGGAGACAGAAATTTGGTGGTAGCATAGCAGATTACTTTTAGTGAAGCCAGCCCCTGAGTACTGATTGCGTTAAGGGGCGGAGTTAAGATTACTCTACAAAGAGGTGTGTTCAGAAACCAGCTGTCACTGTTATATTTTTTCTCTGACACTTTGAAAATATTCTTATATTGGTCTTCAATCACCTTTTTCTCTCTAAAGGCTTATCTCAATAACTTTGAGACAGCTCAGCTTGGAAAATCATTTCCACCAATCTTTTTACAACTCTTTTAAGCACAAGCAGTCCTACATTAAACCTTAAATGCATTTTAGGATTAATGTTTACTTCATAGCAGCATACAATTGCCATAATACCAACCCCACTTCCTGGTCCCTTTTTAGTATTGCAGTTTGTTCGTTAAAGATAGCATTTGTTTAATCTTTGTCTTCCACTTGAGCAAGTGTTTTATTTACTGCTGCATTCGCAACCTCTATCCCAAATAGGTACCCAGTAAATACTTGCTGGATGATTGCTAGCAGGAAACTCCTTCTGAAATCTGGTCTTGCTACAGCTGCAATCTGATCGATAGAGCTGGAGAGAAACAAGGACTAGATCCCAGAGGGACATGAAGTCATGTGAAGGAGCTAGCTTCACCCCCAAAACATTAAGAGGGCATTAAGTAAGTCTAGTACCATCTCTGGGAGGACATGTCACTTCTAGACTTCTTGCAAGTGCTTTCTTCATTTTTTCCTAGAAATTATATTTGGCACATGAAAAATACAGTAATAATTGTACCTATATGATTTATAGTTACATATGCTATAAGTTTATAAAGATGGTCCTACAGTACTTTCCTAACACTTTATAAAAGAATCATTTATGTGTTCAAAGGATACATATAAATTTATAAATAATTACAGGAATTAAAATATATTTTCATGTAGAAATGATTGTATAGTGAATTTGGAAATCATCATAAAAACAAACCAGTAGTATTTATAGCTTTCAAATTCAAAAAGCAGTTGGTACATATCTAATATCTTCTGAGTAATTTGGTATTATATAACTAAAAATAGCCAGAAGTAAGTAGAGGAGTTAAAAAATAAAAATATTCTACAGATACCTTTTATATTGCAAGTTGTACTTTTGAATAAATTTAAAAATTTTATTTCATTGGGGTAATATTGTTTTACAGCACTCCATGGAATTCAGAGGTGTAGGGTCCCACCTCTTCAGGTGTATGTCACCAGCCACTCCTACCACCAAGAAACCCATAGTCCTCTACCATAGTCCATTGGACCCCCTCCACGTACTGCTCTCTACCACTTCCCATCCCCTCTGGTATCCTTAATTTTACCTGCACATTTCTAGGGTTTGTTGTTGGTTTGATTTCGGTTGAGCCTTTGTTTTGTTTCTCTACATCCCACAGATAAGAGGTACTATCTGGTACTTGTCTTTTTCCTTCCACCTTATTTCCCTTAGCATGATCCCCACCAGTTCCGTCCATGTTGTTAGGGAAAAAAAAGAATTCATGTTTTTTAACAGCTGAGTAATATTCCATTGTGTTTATATACGACATCTTCTTAATCCACCCATATGTCTTTGGGCACTTAGATTTTTCCCACAACTTAGCTACCATAAAAAGTACTGTAGTGAGCATAGGAGTACCTGTATCCTAAAGGAATTTTATAAATTATTTTTTTAATTTAGAATGAAAATTATTTTTAGCTCCTTTCTACAGAATCGAAGGATTTAAAGTCCCATTCAAATAATTATATCGTATTGATTACATTCTTTTTAAATGACCAACTTTTATTTTTTTCTGTTAAGATCAACCTTTTTATGGCTTTCAAACTAACCTTGCAAGAAGCCATATTTCTTTTTTTCATTAAGGAAGTATGCTTCCTTTCCTGATTATAAAAGTAATAGATATTTGTTGCAGAAGTTTTAGAAAAGATACAGAAATCTTTTTTAGAAATCATAGATTGCATTAATTCTGATCTCACCTTTCATGTTCTACTTTCTTTAAAAAAAACTTTTTATTAAATAGGCAATTTTCTAATGTGACTATCAGTTTCTTTGCTGTGATGTTTAAATCCCACTAGTTTCTTTTGGGCTCACTTTCCTTCTTTCTAAATAAATCTGTTAATGGTTCTCTCCAGACCTGTGAATGACAAACTTAGTTTTTGTCAAAAATATTTCACTCTTCTTCAATTATAATTTAGCTAGACATTTGGCAATTTTTTTCTTGTAGTACTTTAAATATATTCTTGTATTCTAATACCGTATAGAAAAATCTAAAGATACTATGATACCTTTTGTCTTAAAAATTGTCACCTTGAAAAGTTTTAGATGTACTGTACTGATAATACTAATGAATCCATCTAATTTTGAAAATAAGAAAGTGGTTGAGTGTGAGTCACTTAATGTGGCAATATTTAATCCAAAACAAAATTTCCTAGGGTTGCTACTTGAGAGAGAGAGAGAGAGAGAGAGAGAGAAATATAAGTATTGTGTTTTGTTGTATGTTCTACATAGTATCATATGTTTGTTTTGTGGCTCTTTTTCCAAAAGTAGTATTTTGAGTTACATTTTAATTTAGACGGAGTTTGCAGTAGTTCAGACCACTGTCCAGTAGAATTTTCTGTGAAAATGGAAACGCTCTGTATCTGCACTATCTGAAAGAAAACCACTAGCTGCTGGACACTGAGTGTCAGTGTATTATCAGTTTTTTGCTTTTGTCTTTTCTCAGGTGAGTACACATTCTGAGTTTATAACTTGGCCAGATTTAGACCATATGATTTAAGATAATTTGTTTTTGCATGTAGATATTTTCCCCAAAATTTAAACCTGGCATCTTTCTTTTAGCAGTTTATGTTTGGCATACTGCATAGAACTAGAAGAAAATTATAGAATTGCAATGGTATAGTTTGAGTGTTTGGCTTAACATTTGGTTTCTACATTATAGTCATTCATATTCAGTGTGTTTTTGAAGTATTAAGGCTGGTATGCCTTCGGAGGTTAGTTTTTCATATATTAAGTATTGTGTCTCTAGTAAGAATTAAAGGAGTAATTCCTCAGATTTTACTCTAATAAACAAATAAATCTGTTAATAATTCCTTCTCTTTTTCAGATTGCAGATAGAAGAATCCTCCAAGCCTGTAAGGTTATCACAACAACTGGACAAAGTAGTGACAACCAATTACAAGCCTGTTGCTAATCATCAATATAATGTAAGTCTTTGTCTTTATTTCATTATATCGCTTTCATTATTCTTTTCAAATTGATGCATCTTTCTATCAGGTGCTTGAACTATCCATACTTACTAAGGAATAGGATAATTTGCAAAGATAAAAAAAAATGTTCACTCTGTATCCTAAGTTGAACAGTGAGAAGAGAGCAACCATTTTCCAAACTATCCTTGAATAGTTTTTCAAAGGAATAAAGCTTTAATTTTCAATGTTTATGATGTTTTAAATTGCAGCATACTTAATAAATAGTAGTTTTTATTATTTTTTCTATACCGTATAACTGAGAGTTCTTAAATATTCTGCAAAATTTTAGAAGATCATGGAACAATGGTATTCCTATTGATTAAGATTGTTTTACATAGTTTCACCTTTCACAGGTATTTTTATGGCCTCACACTACCCTGCAAAGTGAGAATTGCTCGTATATGTTCCTGAAAACTTTTTTATAGAAGTACACCCTATTTGTACTATGTATATTGTGTATGTTATGTACATATACAATATATGGCACACTTACATATGTTGTATATAGTCTCCACTCTTTTATATGTTTTTAACTACAGTGAGGAGAAGAAAGAGCACATTTTCCATAGGACTATAGAAAGATAAAACCTTTCTGAAGGAAAGTTTGATAATTTGTCAAAAACACTATAAAGCAAATAACCTTTGCCTAGCAGTCTTGTATCTAAGAATTTCTTAGTAAGACATGTGCCCACTAGAAGTCAAAAAAAAAAAAAAAGGCAACTGCATTGGGTTTTAATTTTTAAAAGGATCTCAGGGGGTTTTCTAAAGTGTCATTTTAAGGTAGATTTTTAGAAAGAGAACAGGCAGGTTTTGCATGGGGGGGGCTGTGCCCACAGCCATTTCAGGGGGCACATCTGTTTGCCACCTGGGCTACAACAGTCACGTTTTAAATCTGCTTCTTATGTTTTCCAAAGCCACACTTAAGAAGCTGCTTTGGCAACTTTAGAAATCCAATTATGAATTGATGAAACGTTTACAGTGGGGACTTCAGCTCAAAAAATATATATATAAATAAAAACCAGCAATATAAGATAATAAAACAAGAGTTATAATAAAAAAAAAAAGACATGTGCCCAAAGACATACACATAATAGTGTTTCTCCTTATTGTTTAACATAGGGAAAGACTGGAAACAAATATCCAAAATTAGGAATCCAATAAATGCTTTAACATTGTTATTTTTGCATGTTAGGAGCTAGGTTGATTATGTCCTGACTTTCTCCTTCTTTTTGAATCGTTGAAATTGCCATAGTGAACAGGTATTGTCTGAATTTTGCAGTCGGTAGTCAAACTTTTCTGTTGGACTGGGAAAGAGAAAAATATTAGGGCAGCATCTTAGTACCTAACCATGATAGTACCCTGCCATAATTATCTAAGATTTGTCTTCTCTCGACATATTTTTTAATGCCTGCTTTTGCCTAAGATGTCTTCTGCTAAGTTATAAAATTCCTCTCCTCAAGGAACTAGCGTTTCTTTCAATTCTCTGGTCATGACTTTCTAGACCCCACTTGGGGAATTTCCTTTGATGTAGTAAGTCAACATTTGTAGATTATAATCACTTTTTTCTAAATTCCACAAGGATAATTCCTGTTACATTGTTATAGGCCATCATTTGTGAACAAATATCCCTCTTAGGCTGATCAAAGCTGCCACTTTGCTAGTATGAAGGCTCTGACCTGTCTAGTGATGTTCTTAGTGACCCGGGAAGACATACAGTGTTGTGTCTTTACAGTGTCTACATTGTTTGCTATATGAATACTTGATATTCTGAACTCCTTTTATACTATAAAGCTATAAATTCACTTTAAAGACTCTAACACGAAGTGACATTTCAATTCATGTTATAAACCTTTATTAAGGTTGTCATGGCATGAATGAGTTGTTAAGCTAATGCACTTATAACAATGAATCATACAGTAATCACTGAGATTTTGTTTACACAAAAACAAAGATTGATTATAGTCTATCACATTGCATTTTTTAAATATAATGATTTTTTTCCTTGGGAATGTATCAGAATAAGCGAAGATACCTCCATAACATTTTAGGCTGTTTGTTTTGCATAGCTTTTAAAAGTGTAGTGTATGATGTCAGCTCTAGGCAGAGTATAAAACTGCTGTCATTATCAAAGGGGGACACTGACTTTTAAAAGGTTGAGGAACAACGTAGTTCAACAAGAATTAATTAGAGCTTATGTAATTATGGTGTTCAGTAAAAACATTTGAATTTACCATAATGTTGAAATGTTTTCACTTCCAAGTGGAACTATATAAACATGAAGCCCAATATTTCATTTTATTGAATTTTTTTTATTGTATATGATTCAGATGTATGTTACCACACCACATCTAACACCAAGGAACCCGTAATCCTTCACCAAGGCCAGTATTGCATTGTAACAACTGAGATTCTTTGAATGCATTTTCAGGATAAAAATAGGGGAAAATTGTACAAAAGAAAGAAAGAAGAGATGGAAAATGGTTTACATATTTGTGAAACTATTCTACATTTGATCAGAAAGAAATACACTTGTATTTAGTCCCATAAACTTTTTCATCCACCTATGGCACATAGATAAATTTACATATATATGTCAATATCTATAAATATTTACATTGTCACTTTGGACATGGAGCCTAAGCAATAAATTCAAATATGTTTTAGTTTGCTGGGCTATAATACCTACCATACTTGCGGTTCAGAAAACATTTATTGAGCCCAAAAGAATTATATGATTAGCGATATCTCTTAAAATACTCCTCCCTTGAAATCATGGCCCTAAAAATTCTCCCCTTTGTGGGATAGATGCCAGGTTTCTCCCTTAGTGACCTTTCCTTTCCTTAGATCTTCATTAAGTTTCGAAGTTGGAAATGATTTAATATATTAAAATTGGGGGCCTTTAGGAATATGTTTAATCCAGCATTTTGCAAATACTTGAACATCAAATTTCCCTTCCTCCAGCATTTGAAGTAGTGAAAAGAAACTGGCAAATAATCGGTTGGCAAAGTGTGATTTACAAGAGGCCCACTGAGTGAAGGTGGAATATATTGGAGCTTATATTTATCTTATTTTCCCCTAACAAAGGAAAAATTGCTCTTTAGAAATATTTACTGTGGCAACTCACCCTCATACCCCTATGCAGTCCTTGTACTAGTCAGTCATTTTTTAGCAAAAATTGTAGAACAGAGAGGGGATGAGAATGCTGCTTTTAGCACCTCCTGTTGTCATTGCTTCCAGCTCCTTTTAGGTTTGGTGCTAATTAAGGAGTTTACAGATTATGGTGTCCATTAACTAAAAACTCAGTTTCACAAAATGAGTAAATGATTTAAAAAGATTTCATAAAGAATCTCCATATTTAAGTTAATACTAATAAAGCAAACATACATGAACCTGAAAGTAGAAAAATTTCTACTTCCCTTGCTTCTGAAATGATCTCTCTATCAGTCACTTGATGTAGAAAGATGACATAATCTACTCTAACAAGAACTTAGTCCTCCCAAAAAGGAAATTATTAATATCATTTGGCTTGTCATCACCTGTCTTTAATGATGATTCAGTTAGTGTCTATCATGGAAACAAAGCAACTCTGGATTTTTCAAGCAGAAAGAGATTTGACGTAGGGAACTGATTACAGATGGTTTATGAATACAAAATGGAAGGGCTGGAGTTGCAAAAAGGAGAAGGGAGTTTGTTACCAGAGATCAGGAAGCTGCTGCTGGCTTTGCTCCCACAAGCACAAAAAAAGAAAAACTCCTCTTCTCCTACTTTCATTCTCCAATTGGCAGAACCCCAAAGGGAAACCAGCTGGCAAGGGAATCTTGGGAGAATAGGCACAGGTCAACCTGCTGCCACCACTGCCAAGGTCAAGAGCTACAGACTTGTCAGCAATAAGTGCCATTGTGACCCTTGACCTTTGTGTGTTGTCCCTTAAACTAAATCAGCTATTGCTAGTACAGAATTATCACAGTTTGCAATTCATTTAAAAACTAAACATCAAGCACATGAATATAAATCCTATATTTTGAGTGCAAAAATTTAAAGTATTGTGTGGTTTTGACAAATGAAATTAAAACTTAAAACTCTTAAAATAACATTTTGCTTCATTCATTCCTTTAAATTTTGTTTGTTTGCTTTATGATATCTGTGCATATTAACACAGTGTAGTACATGTTTGTAGTTTACAAATACATATACATAATTCATGCTTGATGTATTTTGCTGGTAAAAGTATATAATCAAAATGTAGAGTGAGCTGATATGTAAAATTCCTCCCATCTTCCTTCATCTCTGATAGCAAGCGATGATGCTTCTGTCTGTGTTTTTATAGATTTTTGTGGAAATCATCATCTAGCCCATATAAATTTTGCAGCATTCTAATTTGTTTTTTTTTAAGATATATTTTTATTGTTATGTATGTCTTTTACATTTTGTATTCCCCTTGGGTAGCCCACCACCAATTCACCCGTGATCCATCTCCATGGTCCCTTGTGTTCTTTTCTATTCCATTTTGTGCGCTTTT
>PVIJ01016489.1:0-32502 GCA_004024925.1 Scalopus aquaticus | reverse complement strand
ATTTTTCTTTTTCTTTCTGGCTTATTTCACTGAGTATGATTCCCTCTAATTCCATCCATGTTGCTGCAAATTGCATGTGTTTATCTTCTTTCCATGCTGAATAGTATTCCATTGTGTATATGTACCACATCTTCTGGATCCAGTCATCTATTTTTGGACATCTGGGTTGCTTCCATACCTTTGCTATTGTGAATAGTGCCGCAGTGAACATACGGGTGCATGTATCCTTTTGGATTAGTGTTTTTGTGTCCTTTGGGTTAATTCCCGAAAGTGGTATTGCTGGGTCGTATGGGAGCTCCATGTTTAGTAGTTTGAGGAATCGCCATATAGCTTTCCATAGTGGTTGGACCAGTTCACATTCCCACCAGCAGTGTAGAAGAGTTTTTTCTTTATTTTTGTTGAGTCATGTGAGTTCTTTGTAGATTTTTGTGATCAGTCCCTTGTCTGTTGTATGGAGTGCAAACAGTTTTTCCCAGTCTGTAGGCTGTTTCTTTGTTTTGATTAATGTTTCTTTTGCTGTACAGAGCTTTTTAGTTTGATGTAATCCCAGCTATTTATCTTCTCCTTCACTATCCTTGCTTTGGGGATGTGTCTTTAAAAATGTTACTAAGGTGGATATCATGTATTGTTTTGCCTGTGTTTTCTTCTATATATTTTATGGTTTCAGGTCTTATGTCCAAGTCTCTTATCCATTTTGAATTGATTTTCGTGCATGGTGTGAGGTAGTAGTCTAGTTTCATTTTTCTTCATGTAGTAGTCCAGTTTTCCGAGCACCATTTGTTGAACAAACTGTCCTTATTCCACTGAATATTCTTTGCACCTTTATCAAAGATTAATTGTCCATGTATGTTTCTGGTTGATTTCTGGGTTCTCTATTCGATTCCATTGATCCGTGTGTCTATTTTTGTTCAGTACCATGCAGTCTTAATTATTATGGCTTTGTAGTACAGTTTGAAGTCTGGGAGGGTGATACCTCAACAAAATAGCTAAATCTGAGGCTGCTTTGCCTATTCATCAGTATTAATAAATAGATCATTCAAGACCAATATAGACTACGCAATTAAAAACAAGGACGATAGTTGCCTATTCTCTGCTATAAAATATTAGACAAATAAAAACATTTTGAGTAAATTTCTAGAATTTTCTTAGAAAAAAAAATTGTGAAGCGCATTTGTGAGTTTTCGTTTCTTTCCAATACTATTTTCAGAAAAAATCACATTCTGAAGCTATCAGGATACCTAAAACATCAGTCCGTGACTTGATTTGATAAAAGTGAGCTAATTTGCTGAAATTCAGAAAAATAATTCTGGTTCTGCAGAAGATACTATAATTGAATTAATAGTTGAAAGAGGAATCAAGATTTTCTTCATTTTTGTAAAATCTGATTTTCAAAAATAAAATGGAACAAATTCTTCCTCTGTCAATGTTGAGTATTAGACCAAATTTATCTGAGGACAACCAAATAAATATTCCTGAACAGTTGATTCCTAATTACTTTGTTATATTGGATGCTATTAAAATAATTAAAACAGTAAAGTGATAAAATAGTACAGTTTCAGAAACAGCTATGACAAGAGGAATATGAATATAGTATATACATACATATAAAAGTGTATGTGTGTGTAAACTGTCAAGTCCAAAATTGTTATATAACGTTTAAATATGTAGAAACCTACAAGACCTTTACACGTACTCACATCAGAAAGATGTCTCCCCACCCTCTCCACCTCCTGTACCTCTTGGCCCCACGGGCAGTTTCAGGTATCAATACAAGCAATTCAGCTAAGCTATTATATATTTCTTTTTGATTACTTAAAGATAAAATATAGGATATTTAAGTACTGGGAAAGCACATTTACATCAAAATAATATACTAAAAATATCAGTACCGTTTACCAGCCTTGTGAATTATTAATAGACCAATTAGTCACCTTAATCTGGCTAAGTCTTAACATGTTTATTGAAAGGCTCAATTATAACATTTTAAACTCTGGTTATAGCAATCTGCCTTGCCATTATTATATATCACTTTATTTTTGAAACAGCAAATAAGACAGTAAGGTATATAAAATGAATTTACAAATGATTTTCCCAGCCTTGCCAAGAATTTGTTTCTTCTTTATGCACCAGAACATGGGATGCATTGCACAGCATAGAACATGAACTTGGTTCTGATGGAGAGAAGAGGAAGAAAAAATAAAAAAAACTTCCAGGAAGAAAAGAGCTGTCTACTGATAGGATGAATGTTCTTGGGGAAAGGGAGTAATGAACTGATTTCATTGAAACTTGAATTCACCAGTATCTATTCAGGAGTTGAAAAAATACACTAATCATTTTAACAAAGAGAATTTAATAGGTGAATTGTTAAGCAGGTATTAAGACTCTGATAAGGAAAGAAAAAGAGACAGTGATAGAATTATTTCACAGGTGACATCTTCCAAAAAAGGTTACCTCCACTAGAGCAGTGGGAACAAAGCGGAGAGGTTGGGCTAATTGAAGTGTAAGGCATGGAAGGAAGAATGAAGTACAACTGGGCTGTGTCTGTCAGTGTTGCATAAGCTGCAAAAAAGAATCATCTGGGAGGCACGGGGCCAAACTGCCACCTTCAGAGTGAAGCTTACAGGAAAAATCAGAAGGAAACATGTCAAGTCTTTCTCCTTCTCTCTTCTCTTCTCCCTCTATTGTCTCCTAAAGACAAAGTCTCATTGAAAGTCACAAACCAAGGAATAGTGTAGTTTTCAATGATCTGACCTAGTCATATACATAACTGTAAGTTTGTTATTGGAGAGAAGTTACTTGAAGGAAAAATAAGGAGGTTGAGGAAAGATCCCTAGAGATGTGCTAAAACTACTATCATTGAAATTATTTTGGAAAATTATGAATTCACACTCCAGATACTAGAGTTCCTGATTCAGTCTGCTTAGCCTGGGAATGTGCAGTTTTATCAGCATTTCCTGTGATCCTACTTTTGATTCACTTTACAAAAGAATTGTTGCTTCAGAGGAACTTCAGGACTGGATGGTTTATGGATAGACTACTTTTTTTTTTTAAAGATTTATTTATTTTTGCATACAAGCTGGGTGCAGGCCAGAGATGTAGGACAGTGAGAGGATTCACCAGAGACAGAGTGGGGAGAAGAACAGGCTGTACAGAAGTACACTGCTGAGGGGAGCAGTGGGCGCGACAGGAGAGGTCTGCTGCACCACATGGGTCAGCTCCCTGGCGGGCATCAAATTTGTACCTGCCGCAGCTGCCCACAGCTCCACAGTGCTGCGCTTAACCCGTTGCGCCACTAGGGAGGCCCAGGATAGAATACTTTTTACTTAATTTTTGACAATTCTGTCTATAGCCAATACTAGTTTTATTGAACATGCCCACCTTCTAAATACATTCTAAGTTAAGTGTTAATGTTTTAAATTGGTTGTTTGTAACAACTATGTATTTTTAAATTTTCAGTGTTTTGGACTTCATGAACCCTCTCAACAATGTCTAACTATTAGTGATAGATTGACTTTTCAGTTTGCATTTTGGGTTATACAGACCTGTCTCAGTTTCTTAAGGTTTTATATGAGGAGACACACTTAAATAGTTAAGGTCATATTATTTTTACTTTCCATTTGCCTTTGGTTCATGAAAAGAGAAGAGCAGGGCTCTAGGTGGAGGACAAAGCCCACAGAGTTATAATTTCTCTGGATATTGGAGAAGGGTCTCATCTTGGCATCCTATTAGTCCTCAGTGGGTCCCAAATTACACTGTGATTTGCTCCACAGCACCATCATGGTTTTTCACCATATTAATCCAAAGAGCCATGTTGGTGTTGCTCTTCCAATCAGTACTGAACATCTCTGAACATTACGTCAACATCTTACTGAGTCATGTCCTTCAAATTCAAAGGCATTCAGATGTCCTATTCACAAGAGACTTTCAGTTAATTTTAATATGACAAGTTGTGTGTTCAAGGCCTTAGCTATTTATGGAATGTCCTTAGCAATATTAGTCCCAAAGAATTTTTCATTGTTGGCCTGTTTCATTTAATCCATAAAATGTCTACTGTGTGGGCCTCCCTGGTGGTGCAACGGGTTAAGCGCAGCACTGTGGAGCTGTTGGCAGCTGCTGTACAAGTTCGATGCTTGGCAGGGGAGAATCCCACATGGTGCTGCAGACTTCTCCTGCCTCGCCAACTTCTTCCCTCAGCAGTGTATTTCAGTCAATCTGCCTGTTCTCCCCACTCTGTCTCTGGTGAACCCTCTCAGCGCCCCACACCTCTGGCCTGCACCCCAGCTTGTATGCATAAATAAAATAAATCTTCAAAAAAATAAAAAATAAAATGTCTACTGTTTGTAGTGAATACCATCTATCTATCTTTCCACTGTAGTTGCACTATAGTTATGGTATTAGTGTGAAATAAGCACGTAGAAAATGTTTTAGGCTGAAGTCCACCAAATTAAAGTCTGGGTTAAGGAAGAAGCTTGGAGTCACTACAATATTAGCTAATACAATTACAGAATTCATTCTCTCCCTGAAGAGCATTCATGTAGCAATACCCTGCTTGTCGGGTGTGGGCAGTGATCAAAACCATTTAGAACAAAAGCAGTCTATGTGATTTTCTTCAAGGTCAGCAAGATCACATTTCAGGAAGAATATCAAATATGAGAGAGTTGGGGAGTTATGGATAACAAGTATGAGTAAATTATCTAAAGCCCTTTATAAGTGGGGTAGAGTCAATTACATATTTTAGAATATGGACTA
Organism: Scalopus aquaticus; assembly: GCA_004024925.1. NCBI lineage: Eukaryota > Metazoa > Chordata > Mammalia > Eulipotyphla > Talpidae > Scalopus > Scalopus aquaticus. The sequence continues at coordinate 27,753 of PVIJ01016489.1, read as the reverse complement.
GTGCTTTAGACATGGTTGTTTAAATCTCAGTTCTGTGTAAACTTGGAAACTGTAATGTTTCATTATATTTGAACTTAATATGAGTTATTGGCATAGGGTATAGATTGCTATCTTGATAAAAGTATATGCGTCAAAATATTAGAGTTCCAGTACTGATGAAGAGAATGGTGAGATAAATAGTTAGAGGCTACTCAACCATGAATCTAATCCTAAATTATCCTGTGCTCAAAACTCAAAGACCAATGTGGTCTGACAAAATTTGATATCAGAGTTCCACTTTGAACTGTGAAATCTTTCACCCCTATCTTGTGCACACTGTCATTCTTGTTTATTATGAAGTCCTTTCTGCAATTAGTCTTTTTTCAAAGACTGCTTTTATCATTCTTAGTTTCCATCCAATATTTCAAATATATCCTTTAGAATAGTTATACCTTAGAAAACAAACATGGCTGATATTCTCAATTTAATTTTCAGAACCCTCACTCTACTTCTTAGCACCTCTAACTTACTCAGTTTTACATTTCACTAGAAGGAAAATATTTTAAAGACTACTTTGTTAAAATCAAGAAAAAGACAGAATTAAACATGGTTTCTTATATACAAGGCTGGAAATTAATAAGGATCCTGAACTTTATACCATATATGATATTGATACCTCAGTAATACATAGTTTTTCTTTTACTAGAAAGGCTACTTTTTTTTTAAGATTTATTTTATTTATTTTTATTTATACATACAAGTTGGGGTACAGGCCAGAGGCGTGGGGCGGCGAGAGGGTTCACCAGAGACAGAGGGGGGAGCAGAACAGGCAGATCAGAAATACACTGCTGAGGAGAGCAGTGGGCGAGGCAGGAGAAGTCTGCCACGCCATGTGGGAATCTCCCCGGCCGGGCGTCGAACTCGCGTCGCCGCTGTCAACAGCTCCGCAGCACAGCTCGCCTCACTGCTTTCAACAGCTCGCGTCACTGCTTTCAACAGCTCCACAGCACAGCGCTTAACCGCTGCGCCACCGGGGAGGCCCTACTAGAAAGGCTACTTAAGGAACATAAGAAGATTCTCAAAAGATTGTAAAAAATTACTCTATGAAATCCAAGAGAGTACTGACAGGTGAAATAAAGGATAGTATCAATATTTAGTAAACTATTGAGAGCGGCAAACATAAATTTGCAGTAAACAAAGAGTTACAGTGTAAGAGATGCTTCATGTTCTCTGGGTTTGTAACCATTACTTTCCTTCAGTCTCTGCTCCTTATAGAAGTGATTTCCTTGTCATATTTTCTCACAGATGGGTGGAAGTGTTATAGGCAAAATGTGATAAGAAAAAAAAGTCAAGCTTATTGATCACTAAGAAGATTAGCTTATCTAAAATCATAGAATTGATAACTTAAATGGAAATCTATAACAGAATGCCAAGAAATCCAAAAGAAGTGTTATGATTCCAGGAGCCAGGAAGAAAAATGTATATACTTCTATTAGATAAATAATATTAGAAAAGATGTAATAGTCTTCATTTGCAAGAATAGTTTCATAGGAAAACATGTCTCATATGAAACATATTTGATTTAGAATTATGTCAGTGGCAGTTAGCAAGATAGTTTAAAAGCTGGTTATCATTTTACATCATCAATATATAAAACAGGACCTATATACCTTCCTAAGAGATTGGAGTCAAAGTATAGCTTTACCCAAACAAGTCAGCTAGTAATAGGTCTTAAGTCAAATGATAATCAGGTCCAATTTACAATACGGAAAATACCCCTTTATCCCCTAAGCCATACATTTAAAGGGGTTAATATGTTGGTATGTTTTGTATAGTTAGGCTGAATGATGTTTAGATAGAAGGGGTAATTCCCTTAAATGAGCATTGTGCAAAATGATCTCACACTTAAAAGGTAACAGCAATTTCATGGAAAATTGCTTTCTAAAATACAAAGAGAGCCAATAATGATATATTACAAGTGCACAAATTACTGAAGTTGTCTCCTGTTGCCTGTTAGATACATTTGAAAGAAGGCATTTGATTGCTTGCAGTATTAAATGTTCTATTAAATTAGCTGACTCTTAAACAAATACCATTTTCAGTTCACAATGGATTCAGAAGCTCTAGTAATAATTTTTGGGGATTATTTCCAATTATAAGATGAGAAAAGCAATAAACAAATGCTGAACTTTTTTTCTAAGAAGAAAATTGAAGCTAAAAATTTTAAATTACCTAATGAAAAAGCATATTGTCTGGCAAGTCTGACTTTGGAACTTTCTGTTACCTTTTTCTTTTGTAGCAACAGTTCTTATCATAGGTATAAGGGGAATTTAGGTGCTGTGGTCCTAAAAAACAAAATCGGTCATATTTGGGGGAGCTCATGCATACTAGCACTTACCTAGAAGATGGTAATCCTTTGAGAATAAGGTATTTAAAAACCTATCCACCTATTTACAGTTACAGACTAAGTGACACAAGTAAGCAGGAAGTCAATGTTTTTATTTTTGCCCCTAGTACGTACAAAGATGGTTTACCCAAGAGGATTCTGTCAGGGTAACATAGTCTGAGAATAAGCAATTATACTCTCTTAAGAGTTCTCTAAGATAAGTCATTCCAGAAACAACATATACTTCCTCTAAGATATAAAATACTTAACTACAGATTGCCCTATATAGTTAGAGGAAAATAACTTTCAGGAAACTATATTGCCAATTTATATTAAAAACATAAAAGAATGTATTTAACTTCAAATTTAGATACTTTTTAAATGTCTTATACTGTTTGGCTCAAAGATACCATTTCAAGGAATTTATCTGAAAAGGTTAATTATAGACTTTCTATTAAAATTTATGCATAAGGGATTTACTGCAACATATTTTATATGAGCAAAACAGAAATAACCTGGGCATTCAGACTGGGCTAGCCCCCATGGAAAACAGAGTGGAGGTTTCTAAAAATATTAAAAAATGTATCTACCATATCAGCCAGCAGTCTCCTCTCCTGAAGGATGCAAGTCACTAATTCCAAGGGATATATGTGTGCCTATGTTCATTACAGCACTGTTTACAATAGCCAGGTTATGGAAACAATCTAAGTGCCCAGACAGAATAGTGGATTAAGAGTATGTGGTTTATATATACACAATGGAATACTACTCAGCTATTAAAAAAAAGAGAGATGAACTTTTGCCATTCACAACAGCATGGATGGAACTGAAGGGGATTATGCTAAGTGAAATAACCCAGAAGGAGAAAGACAAATACCAGATTGGTTGACTCATAGGTTGAAAATAAAAAAACAAAGAAAGGAACAGACAAAACAAGACCAATATGAACTCGAAAAATCTGTCTATAGAATGGAGATTTGGAGGGGGAGAGTTGGCAGAAGGGAGTAAAGGAAGAGAAGAGAACCTACCAGAGACTATGGTGGAGGATTGTGTGTGTTAGTGGCAGGTATAATTTGGTAACATGCATCTGAAGATGTGTGCACCTATATCCTGAAATTTGTATACTGAATAGTAAAGTAACATTATTTCAATAAAGGGTACAATTTAAAATAAAATAAAAATGACAAAAAATAAAATATTTGTAATTAAAAAAATTAAAAAGAATGAAGGATAAAAAAACAACCAAAATTGTCAGTAATTGATGGTTCATTAAATATTTACCATCTGTCCATAACATTTAATTTGATTAAATTAAGTATATATACACAATTATGGACACATGACAGTCTTTCAGTATATTATTGGTTGAAGGAAGCAATTCAAAAGGTAATATACATAATAAGACCACTTTTTTTATACATAAATATTCTTCATACATACCTGGATAAAAAGTTGTAAGAGTTACAGCAAAAAAATAAAAGTTTAAAATGGCATTATGATATTACAGACAAAATTTTTATTATCCCTAGATCTGTCTTGATTGCAATAACATGTATAATGCTTGCAAAATAAGTGATACAACATTTAAACAAGACAAACCTAGTCAATTTTAGCAATGTTAAAAGTACAGTTAGAAGTCTCTCTTCACAATCTAACAGTGCTATATAACCTTAAGAATTCTCATGTAGGGACTATGTCATAATTCACAAAATCACTTGAATTATTAAATTTGTCTTTTATCTCGTTAATTGTAGAGATTGCAACTATTATATTTGCATGATTAGTGATTCCAATTATTCCAGTATTATTTTAGTGGTGAAATTAATGTAGTACATACACTATGAATTTGATAATGCACAAAAACAAAATATAACCCCATCCCTGTTCACTTGAGAAAAAAATATATAGTCAACAATGTACAGGACATCAAGCAAATATATGGGGGATTTCTTTAGTTGAGGAAGGAATGCAGCATGGCTTTGTTAACTAAGACCCATGTGTGGAGAACACTACACACCTGAAACACAAGCCACTAAAATGCTGATATTTGGCCAGAAGAATATAAACTACAGTAGAAACAAATAATCATTGCCAGAATTTAGGGAGGAGAGGGAGGTTAAATAGGTGAAGTGCAAGGATCTTTTAGGGCAGTACAGGGATCTGTTTGTGTGTTGCTATATTGGTGAATACATGGTCAAAAGCCATAGTCTATTTACAGCACCAAAAGTGTACCTTAATATGTAAAAAAATGTCGATCTGCTGCACCATGGTGGAATACAAGCTTTGACAAAAATAATCTAATCAAGTGGCAAATATGTAACCACTTCACATAATATTATAGACTAAAGAAGCCTTAACCTAAATACCTTTGAAAAGGAGTGAAACGATTAATAAAATGCAAAAGAAAGTTTGTTAACACTGTACACTATTCAATAAACACTCCCCCTTCCCCTGGGTAGAGGCTAATTATTAAAACCACTGTCTATGAATAGGGAGACAGTACAAATTAGGAAAAGAATGGTACTTAGTGGAAGTCAGATTTTTTACTATGAGGCAAAAGATTTCAGATAAGCAAAGGAGAAGGCTAGAAGTAACCTTATAATAGGGGATTAAAACTGGAGCACAGATGGTTAAGTATAGAAATGATTAAAATTAAGTGTATGTGCATGGGTAGCTACACAATAAAATTCCAGGTTTTGTTTACTGAAAATACCTAGAAGGAACACATCCCAGTAGCAGTGAAAAGCAGCAACACCCAGAAATAGGTCTCTAATTCCAGTCTCTAACAAAAGGAACAAGGTCTTCTTCAATAGATATTTGATTTTGTGACTGAGACATGGAATATGTGAGATGAAACTAGAGCCATTTCTAGGTAGTTCTAAAAGATTAGGAGGCACTCAAAACAGTAACAAAATACATAATACACAAACAAAAAAGTCATGTAGTATGAGGCTGTAACTCAAGTTATAAACATTCAGGCTTCCATAATGACTTAAATGACTTGAATAAGTGAAAATGAATTAAAATATTTGAGAAGAAAGAGGAAATGCGACATATAAAAAGATCAAAATAACTTATGTACATACTGTCCCTCGAGGCAGTAGTCCAAAACTCACCCCTTCACTGTGGTCTGAACACCACGACTTCTTCCCAAGCATGTAATACAGAAAGAGAGGAAACTGTCATTTAGTTGGAGTAACCTTACAAACACCACTTTCGGCAGGTGATTAAAGTCATCAACAACATGATGGGTCATATTAATCACATGTATCTTTGACAAGGTATGAAGATTAAAAATGACCCTTTACATTAGTCATCTTCCCCCTAAGAACCGATAATGGTAAGTGATCAGAGAGTGTTCTTAAAAACCTAAGTGAAAGTCACCTTACTAGACAGCTTGTGTTCCATAACTGCAAAGATGATCAAAAAAAAAGAAAGTATGATATTAATATTATTCCAGTGTGTAGGAGCCTCAGGAGATGTGATGACCAAGTGTAGTATGAAAGGGATCCTGAAGCAGAAAAAGGGCATGGTAGAATAACTAAGGAAATTCAAATGCAGTATGATATTTAGGTGATAATTACGCATCAATATGAAATCACTAGTTGTGACAACGTACCATATCTATGCCGTGTTAATGATAAGAGGACTGGGTATTAGGTGCACTGAAATTCTGTGTATTACACTGGTCAACAGTGAGATCATTAATGACTTAAAAAGTCCCTAATATGTAGTATTTTGGTGTGCTGAACATGAATATAACCCTGAAAATTTTTTATTAGCTCTCATTTTGAAGATATTTAATATAACTCATTTTATATGTTTCACCGTGTAAATTTATCCAGTAGGACTGCAACAACATCCTAAATCAGTCTAGAATGTTGTAATATTGCATTGCATTGCATAATACCATCATGCACACATCATCCAGAGTTGATTGCATCATTTTCTGATACAATGCAATACTACTGCCCGGCGACTGCTGAAGTAAGCTGACATCAGCAGTGCACTATAGAAAGTCCTGTCACAAGGGTTTAGCATTGAAAATATTTCAGACTTTGTGCGAGACAGTTGAAGCAACTGCTCCATAGAACTGTTACTGTTTTATTCATTTAGGCACAATACAGAACAGCAATGCCTCGAAAGTGTGTTAATAGCATGGACAATTTCTGCTCTATTTGTGGGGAAGTTACATTTGCCAACCAGAAGAAAAGTATCACTTCTCAAGTAAAGAAGGCTCATTATCCTTCCTTCGGATGCGAGGTTGGTGACAAGACAAGCCTTGGGCCCCGCGTATATATTCTGTGCTACATGTACAACACATCTTTCACAATGGTTAAATGTCAAAAGACCATCAATGCCTTTTGCAGTCCCCATGGTGTAGAGAGGGCCAAGCAACCACAGAAAAAACTGTTACTTCTGCTTGGTTCCTCCTCTTTCCAGTGGAATAATGAAGCAAAAGAAGTCAAGAATAGTCTACCCAAACATTCCGTCTGCATTGAGATGATCGGTTCAACAACTTGCTGCAGGGTGATGTGAAACAAGCATGGAGTGCTTTCCGCCTAGTGTCTACAAACTTTCTTGGGAATGTTAGGGCAGAAAACTACAGAAACTAGTAGAAGACATGATGATGCAGTATCAGAAACTTGGCTGAAATATGTCTCTAAAGATCCACTTCCTTCATTCCCATCTGGATTTCTTCCCTGAAAACTGTGGTATGGATAGCGATGAACATGGCGAACGTTTTCATCAAGATATCGCATCAATGGAACAAAGATACCAGGGAAAATGGTCCACTACAATGCTAGTTGACGACTGCTGGACACTCCCTAGAGATGCTCCTGAACAGCTGTGTAAGAGACAAGCTAAGAAATCTAAGAAGTAGTCTATGACTTGATTTTTTGAGAGGTATTAACCGTAGGCCTGTTATTATTGGCATGCATTTTGTGATGTAAACATCCATTTATTGCAGATTACAAAAAAACTGGAGCCAAAATTAGAATTTTACTGTCATTTTCCTGTTAAGCACATACAAATTGATAGGAAATGACTAATTTTATTTCTGTACTATGACTTTTGTAAAAATTTGTTGACCAGTGTTATTTGTGCAACTTCCCTGTATATATAAACTTATTCTTTAAAAAGGCTATTTTTAAAAAGTAAAATCTATCTTACTTAAATACAGAATTTCCCAAAATAGGATCTCTCTTATTATAAGTTGCCTTACATATTATAATTAAGATTCATTCTAAAGGTCATGATTATTTTCATCTGTTTCCCAAAATTCTGAGAAAAAGGCCACTGGCTCAGTCTATCAAGTGATTGCTGCAGCCTGTTAGATTAACTGAGAAGCCAACCGCCAGCAGCCTATTCCTTAAGGCATCATTTGCCACAAGTATCTAATACACTCATTTTTATTGAGAACCTAAGACTAACTGACTTTGATATTTCTTCCAAGAAGACACTTTTTCTGGCCAAAGACTCCTTCTGGGGCCAGTGGCAAACTTGAAGGGAAAGCAGAAACCATCTGTTGATTTCAAGTCTGACTGTCTCAGGTGAATTTATTACAGAAACTGAAATAATCAGAATGGAGGAACATGAATCCCTTTTTGGGGATTATAGTACATGAGGGCATAAGCCAACCCTTAATTATTTCATAAGGATTCAGTCAATGATTTCCCTGAAGGAAGAATAAATTCCAGACAGCAAAGGCATGAGACAAATTTCCAGGCTTTAAATCTACCTTACAAGGGTATATACAACTAGAAATAAAATCTTCTTAGACTGAAAAAAAAAATTCTAGAGATGAGAGTGCATTTAACTTCTAACCCTGTTTCTACTTATATTTTTTCACTTTATTACTTTATCTCCTCTCATTAATGTAGAGGCAGGCATATACTTTTATTTGTGTATTCTTTAAACAGTTGTGAAAAGCAGGGAAAACATGAAAATGTATCCCCCATTTCTTACACAGAGATAGCATAATAGATCCACTTGCTTTTTTCAATTTGGTGATGCCTCAAGAGCTCCATGCAAAGAGGAGTTCTGCTATTGTCTAATGCAAGTATCTTTCTTCTAATGTGACTCAAATACTCTGTTTTTGATTCTTGAGAGTGTCCTCTATTTATGTTCCTCCATGTCTGCTGAAACTTTGTCTATTGGTAACATCTGCTTAAAATTCAGAATATCTAGTTAATTTAAGCAACTGCCATTATCTACATTTAAATTATTTAATTCTTTATACCAGTGAGTTCATAACCACTTAAAGTGATGAGTAACTTTAGTTGGTTACTTAGTGATCTCTAAATTAGCGGTAGTTAGATGGTAGGGTTCAGTTGGTCATTCCTACAAAATGAATCAGCCAGGGATGCTCCCAAACCATGGGCCAACTTATTTCCAACAGAAGATTGCTGAGCATGAGAGAAACTTTGATTGGCCAAACTTTACACTTCCCTTAGTTTTATCCTCCATTATTTGTTAAATAAAAAAGTTATTTATATGACATTTTTGGGTTTATAAATTTGACCATTCAAGCTTTCCAGTTTTACTTTTTATTTCTCTCTTCCCTGAGAACTCTGTTCAAACCACATCAATTTGACAAATGTTATGGCCTGAAGACAATCGAACTTTCTCATATTTTTCCTGGTTTTCTTTTTCATGTGAAATATCATGAAATATTCCCTTGTCTCCTGAATGACTATTGATTACTTCTTTACTTGCAAATTCAGAAGACAATGTTTTTTTTTTTAATTGGTTTACCAGATTATATATGATTCATAGATAGATGTGCATAACTCCTCAGATGTATGTTAACACACCATTCCCACAACCAAGGTTCCGGTAATTCTCAACCATTATCCATAACCTCTCCCACTCCCTTAGCTCACCGTTGTAACCTACCCCCATCTGGCATTCTCAATTTTGCAATCAGATTTCTAAGTTTTATTTTTGCTTTTACTTTGTCTGACCCTTGGGTTTCTTCTCTACATTCCACCTAGGAGTTAAACCATCTGTTGATGCATTTTCTCTTTCTGGCTTATTTACTTACATAATCTTCTGTTACTTCCATGGAAAGAGTTTTTATTTTCATATAGCTGAATAGTATTCACTGTGTATGTATACCGCATCTTCTCAATCTGCTCATTTGTCATTTGGCACATTTATAGGGTGGGAAGTGCTATCCAGATCACCGTTCTTTTAACCACAGACCTGACTTACCGTGAGCAGCCAACTCCTCTACACATATCTCCCCTCAGTCAAGGTTTCATGCCTCCATACTGTTTAGCTCTCCTCTCTTCAGGGTCACAGGCCAAACAGCAGTTCCATGGTTTTATTGACAGCCTCCCACTCAGGACCCACAACCTCCAGGTATTTCTCTCCACTTACCTCTCATTCACTGAATCTCCTCATTGACCCCTCTGGTGTGGTCTTTGTGTTCAAGAGATACTCGAGTTTTGATCCTCAACCATGAAACCTTCAAGTTGGAGGGCTAATCTGGGTTAACTTTCAGATATTCTCCTAGAAGCAAAGCAAGAAACTTCTTCGGCTATCTTGGTCTAGTCTCTATATTTTTATTTCTCCTTTATATAAATTGGAAAAAATTACAAGCCAAGAAGGGTAGAATTAATAACATGCATAGAAAGTATATATGTTATATATATTTATAAAATGTGACATGGATAGGGTCCTCCCTGTTGGCACAGGAGTTAAAGTCTAAGCATTATGAAGCTATCACCAGCCACCAGTTGCATGAGTTCCATCCCTGACCAGGGAGCTGACAACATGGCACAGCAGACCTCTCCAGTCTTGCCTGCTGCTCCCTTCAGCAATTATTTCAGTAGATTTACCTGTTCTGCTCCCCACTCTGTCTATGGTGAATCCTCTCCCCCTTCCCGCACCTCTGGCCTACACCCCAGTTCTTGTATGTATAAATAAATAAAATCTTAATAATAGAAAAAAAAACTTTAATTAAATGTGACATAGACAAAGGGTTAACTTGGTTCTCTGAACTTGTAAGTGCTATAAGTATTGCTAAATACTTGCCTCTCCCACTGACCATGGTCAGGACTATCCAAAAAAACAGTAAGAGTAAGATTATCTGTGATGATTTGCATTCTTTTTTCATTGGTATTTTTGCCTGGAAGAAATCATGGAATGTGTAGGGACAAAAACTATTCTATTTCCCAGACTGACTTAACTAGGGCTTCTGTCAGTTGCCTGTTTGCTCTCCCTATCCTAAATATTTTCAAGAATTTGAAACCAAAAGGAAGAAAGAGTAGAAAAAGAAGTTCATGAAGTACATGGCAAAAGCATTAATTTTTCTTCATTTTCTTAAGTGCAAAGGGCAGAGATATTTATGCAAATAAGTTGCCAGAGAAGCAACTCTATGCAGGAATGACATCCACTTAGAAATGACTGTAGTTTCACAGTTCCACCTTGAAAACCTATTTCCAGTTCATTTTTGCAGTTGCTGAACACAAAATTGCTTCATTTCTCAAGGAACTAAAAAGAGGTTTTCATATTCTTTAGTTGTACAGTCTACAAATACATAACTTTGAGTCTGTTCAATTTCTGTGGATAGGTTCCAGTTTTAAATTTCAAAGAAAAATAATTAGAGCATGTATTTAGATGTGATGTAATCCATTTTCTAAGGAGTTAATCTGGTTATTTTAGCATTTTATAAATGCATTCTGAATACCATGCATTTATCCTAAACAATTATTGTTCAGTGGTTCAAGGAAACAATTGAAAATACTTAAATAAAGTCACTGTAATCAGTTTAGTCATTTATAGTAAGTATGGCACTATGAGCCCTACCTATTATAAGGTAGAAGGTCATGGAGAGTTAACCAGATGTTGGCTCAATTGCAGGAATAAGATTGAGTTCTAGAAGCCTAAAACTAATGTAAAGAAATAAAAAGTAATTGGAAATCTTTAATAATATATAGATACAAACACTGAAACAGACATAGATACAGATAGCAAAGGATAAGGGAGGAGGTAAACTACAATAATGAATTCAACTGCACTAATACAAGATGGGGGAGACTGTAAAGTTAGTATCTGATAACAGATAAATGGAAGTAAAGTGGATACTGCAAAAAATGTAGGAATTTTGAACAATTTGTTAGAGATATATTGTCTTTGGATGAATTGATCTGATTGCAGGGGAGGGTATGTAGTGCTGGGAGAAAGAAATATCTAAAGCTAGAGTAAAATTCCAATATACAAAGTTCCATTTAGGCAGAAATCAATTTTGCATCCCTGTTAACTGGTACACATGAAACTTTCATCTAGACCAGTGTTTCTTACTTTTTGCCCTATTGACAATTTTTGCTAAGTGATTCTCTCTTAGGCAAAGTTTCTAGGAAGTTGACCAGCTTAACTTCCCCAGCATTTACCCTTTAGATGCCAGTTGCATCCTATTTTCCAGCTGTAATAATCTCCGTCTATTGCCAAATATCATCTAGGGAGCAAAAGTGCTCCCCTTTGAGAACTACTGTCAAAGAGCACTTCAGAGATTGAGAACCCATGTGGTTGATGACTCCAAAGTAGATAGTCACTGATGTCTAGAAAATGAACTTTCGCATACTAAGCAAGCAAACATTTCTTGGATAGGAGTTGTTGAGGAGTACTACTTACAGATACAGATAGTGCTATTAAACTTTTGAGAAAACAAAAATATGGAATATAGAATCACAGATAATTGAGAGCAAAAACTGCTGCATCAATTTTTTTATAGAGACAAAGAACCTGACTCCTTGAGATTGCTAAGCTTTCTGGGGGGGAGGGGGGTACCTGTATATATAAAAAAAAAAAAACAAAAAACAGCCAGACTAATGTGTCAGAATCTATATCCAGCCAGTGGACAGGAAACCCACTTCCACTCCTTATTTGTCCACAGGAAAATTTCCTCTTTAACTTATTTCTCCTTCACAGCTAGCAAAGGGGGTAGGGAAATCTCTTAAATATAAAAATGAGTATATGGAAATAAATTTTATTTGGGTATGTGGTAGGTATGAACATATCTGAGAGGCGATTATAAATAGTGACTGAGAAAATTTACTATATAACTGTGTAGCCTTTATCTAGACCATATTGGATTGTTCCATATGATTGAATGTGTGCAAGGATTCTGTGTTTCTAAAAAAATTGAGTTTCTGTTGACAAGAAAGAATGGGTGACCTTCATTGGAATCTGTCTCTTCCTTTGATAAATGTAACCAAAACGTGCTTACTAAATGCTTTGTAATTGTGCAGGATCAATATCGATTTAGCACTGTTGTATTCCATTCAATTCACATGTAGATGAAAACACTGAACTCACTTGCAGAATGCATAACTATGTCCATCAAGCTCAAATATATACATGTTAAGACCAAAATGGGAATGACTTCAAACTTACATACAGAAAAAAGAAAAACAGTTAATTAATGGGGGCTATTTTCTCCTTTTGGGGTAAAGAATATTAAATTCCTAACTGGTGCTATGGGAGTCCTTTACCAGTTTAAAAACCCTTGATGTTATGTCCTTTGGCTGACCATCCTATAAAATACTATACTTGGTCTGATTGAAAACATATGGTGACTTATGGAAATCACAGAGCATGCAACATACAATGCCAGTCAATAACTGACTAGGTTTTCACTGTATGTATTGGCCAGCCCCCTTGCCTCTGGGTAGGAAAGGATTCCTGAGTACAAATTATGGTCCAGAGCTGGCAGCAGGAGCACATTGAAGCTGGGCTTAAGGTCATACCTTGTATAGCTCCTTCCTCTTTATTTTCCTCAATCCCTTCTCCTGAAAACATTTGCTTAAAAAAATAGTAATAAAACATTAAGTAAAAGACTATGTATCGTAAATCCCTGCCATTTTTGGAAAAGGTTGATCTATAATAGCGATAACTAAAATACTCAAAATCTTGTGAAGTTCACAAATTTTATGACTTAATTGAAAGTTCTAGTACTTACTGGAGAAAGCTTGTTTCAAACTAAATCCAGTTGACAAATGTGTAAGTATAATCAAAATGACTTAGCATTAGAGACTTTGGTTCTTTGGGTATTAGCCAAGGCGGTGTTAAGGCTTTCTGTAGATATGATAGTCAGCTATATGATACAATTAACAAAAGACTTAAGGTCACCATCCAAATACCCTCTTATTATAAAACACCATTGTTATAATAAAGGTTCAAATAATCTATCATTACAGATTTAGTTATTTCTGTAAAATAATTGTTACCTAAAAGTTTTAAGGTATGAATTTTAAGATATCAAAATAAACCATCCTCCTTAAGGAACTGAAGAACTATAAGTCCATTGATTGTTGATGTGGCTGGAAACTAAAAATTATGATAATTTAAATTTTTTTTCTAACAACTACTTTTAAGAAATAAAAGCTCTGGCTCAAAATTATTCTATTATTGACACATTTCTACCATAAGGAAGTATTTAAAATAAGATGAATGGTTAAACCTCCCTATCAAAGGAAGAATTTATTTTTAGCACTTATAGAAATAGCCCTGATATAACTATGGTTGGTCAGTACTTCAGATATATTAGCACCTTTTGCAAAGTAAACATAAAACTAACTTATCTTACCTTTCAGATATATTTGTCCTAGTAATGAGTTGGCTACATAAAATAGGTTCAGTTTTTCAATAAAGATGTGACAGCCAGAAATATTTTTATTTTTGGTGACAATTTGTAAAGCATCAATTCCGTAAGTAGAAGAAAATATTTTGTATTTGGGGACTTTGAGCATCAAGGCAGTGGAGACTACTTCTGATGTGAAAACAATTTCAGTTGTTGTGTACACTTTTATGTTTAATTTAACTGAAGTCTAAAACATCTTTCTACTTAACATGTACGGTGAGAAGCACTAGTTTTATAAAGATGAGAGATGAATGAGTATAAGTTTGACACTTGAATTTTACCTCTGTCATTTTCCCTCAGTTACTTAAGAAGAGCAGCCAGGGAGGGAGGCATATAGGAAGGAAGAAGAGAGGAAAGGAGCACTGGAGAATAGAGATTCTTTTATTCTTTCTGATAGCTAAACCTGAAGCAGAATTTTATATCGCAGTGGCAATATTCATGTGCTGTTTATTTTTCCTGTGAACAAGATTGTTAAAAACATATGTAAAACACTAATTTGGGCTGCCATTTTTATGTGCTTGCAGCTAGAATCCAATAAGAGATGATTTGAATTTCCAATATGTTAGTTACAGTTCATTGTTGAGTATCAGTACTAATATTCATTTGTCAGTTATTTTCAAAAACATTTAGATTTCCCATTTTAATATGTTCCCCTTCAGATGAATAACATATTACCTACTACCTTTGTTCCTTTGTTCTTGATGTATCTTTTTCACTGCTTTATTATTCTCTGAGAGATGGGCTAAAAAAAAAGTGTTGACAGGAGAAGGGGGTAGAATTTTATTTTTGAGCAGGAGACAATGGCAGAGAAGATAACCCATAACCTCCTGTGTAGTACACCTTTTGAATAAATAAATTATAAAACTTGAGGATTGGAGCTCTAGGAAGGAAAATGAAGTCCTCTGTGAATTCTTTATAATTCCAAGGAAAGTGTGCAGCTTATATTGTACTATTCACTTACAGACAGATCACAAACCTTACTTTATCCTGCTTTTATTCACATATAAGGTTATTAACATTATTTTCAGTAGGGTTATACTTATTCCTCCAGTTCATCCTACAAAGTAGTCATTTATCTTCACAACATACAGCAAAATAAATTGTCCAATGAGCAGTGAAATGCATCTAAGATCACCTTCAGTCCACTTTTTCTTTTAGAATATAAATGAAATTCTTTAAAAATGCCTTCTTGGATCATGTAAGTGAAGAGAAGATCGAGCAGGAGAGGGACCCCACACCCCCCCAAGATAGCATAGGGTCGTGTCGTCTTGTCTCTCAAGCTCAGAGACCTGAAAGAAGGAAAGACAAAAACAACCCTGAGAGTCTAGTAAATGACTTAATTATGGCAGAAAATTAGACTTGCAATCTGCACACAAAATAGAAATATAAAGAATTATAACGAGAGATTCATATTTTTAAAACAGTGAATTAAAGATGACAAAGGAGTGGAAGAATGACTATTCTTCCTAACGTAGTGAAAACACCACAGTTTTATTTCTCATGTCTAAGTAGGTGATAAAGATGAAGCAACAATACAGATGCAGGAAGTCTTATTGTGGACACTTAAAGGAAGAGGCAAAGCACAGCCAGGTGTTATCTGAGGACTTTGTAGCTTCCAATGGGTCATTTCGCAGCCATCATAAGTGTATTTTCTATACATTAAGTGTACCACTTCACTTCAGAAGTATCTTCCTCTTCTAACATTAATCTAAAGAATACATTGTGAATGACACCGCAATCTCAAGCAACCAGGATTGAAACCTGGATTTATCTTTGATCTCCAGTCATGAAGGCTATTTTTCTTACTATGCCCTTCAATTATATCCTGCTTTCCATTTCTCCTACCATCGGCTCAAAGCATAGACTAATCACTGTTCTCTCACTGGTTTCATGACTTTCCAACAAGCCTGTGTCCTCATCCATCCCGTAATCTTTCTGCTATTACCGCTAAAATCCCTCTTTTCAATCACTACCTTTCCTCAAAACTGCAGTGTCAACAGGATACATAGGAAACAAAAAATACTTCAAGTTCTCAGAAACTTCTAATCTAATAATGAAAAGGTCACTTTACCTGCTTACCAATTTACTAAATTTTTAGGAAACACAAGAAATAGAGGAAAATGTTATACACGCATACCCACACACTGACATACATTGAGATGTAATAAGCTTAGCTAAGGCTATAAGAAATTACGGGGCAAATGATCAATTTTATTTAACATTTTCAGTGTGTGTGTGTGTGTGTGTGTGTGTGTGTGTGTGTGTGTAAGTGTAAGACAGAGAGAGAATGAATGAGGAAACAGAGGCACTAGAGGCACCCTAAGCTGAACACCTGTAATAAATATACTTAATTGCAGTGTAGAGACCTTATCTATATACTTTATCCAGGCAAATACACTTATGAAATAACCTGAAAACTGACTGAATATGTATTGATATTTAAAATGTATTATTATTTGTATTAAGGTCCATGTTAAAATATTCATGGCAGACATAGAAACATGTATAAAAGTGTATTAAACTAATCTATCAGAAAGAGGACATCTGTGTGAATATAGATTGATGGGTTTTGAGCATTATATTTCATTATAATCACTGGTAGGGCAATACTTAGGCCCTGTCCCTGGAATTTAAGATGAAGTAGGTCTAGGTTAGAGCCAGAAGATTCACATTTCTTACAAGTTCTTGGGTGATACTGATGCTGCTGGTCAAGGTGGTACATTTTGTTAATTGTTTGACAAATGAAATGATATTGTCCATGAGTTGGTAGTAATTGAAAATTGTAGGTAGATGTACATATGTTATTATTATCCACTTTTCTATGTGTTGGAAATTTTCCAAATCTTTGAAAAGTCGAAACATACTCAAAAGTTATTTATGCTGCTAGAAATTAGGATGTTATTTCACTGAATAAAAGGATATTGATGGGGATTTACACAAAAGGGACTTTTGGATGCCCATTGTATTTCTTGACCTTGGCAGTATGTACATCAGTGTGTTTACTTTGTGATGATTCACTATCCCTTGAGTTATCCTGTTACCCTTCAATAAAACGTCTTGTAAAGGGAATTCCTACAGCAACTGTTTTTGTCATTATTTTCTGGCATGAGAGTTACATAGATGATAAGTAAATAGATTTGTTGCATTTGTTTCTTTCAAAATTAAGTTCCATTAAGGGATACTGGGAAACACTGCTTAACTATGAAATATAATCCAAGTTTATGCTCAAAGCACCCCTGGCACCTGAAACTTTTTGAGTGAGCACAGAAATGCATTTCTGTGAGATTTATTTTTATTTACTTATACATACAAGAATTGGGGCATAGGCCAGAGATGTGGGGGGGTGAGAGGAGTCACCAGAGACACAGTTGGAAGCAGAACAGGTGAATCTATTGAAATACACTGCTGAGGGGAGCAGTGGGTGAGGCAGGAGTGGTCTACTGTGCCACATGAGTTTGCTCCCTAGCTGAGGATTGAACTGCTGGTGCAGGGGCTGTGGACAGCTTGATAACGCTGAGACTTTAACTCCTGCACCACTAGGGAGGCCCTGCAATTCCATTTAAAAAATATATATATATATATATTTTTATCGGACTAATGTTGGTTTACAACACTGTATGTTTTTAGGGTATGGATTCACATACCTACTAAGGACAATATTAACAACAACAAACATGTCAACAGCATGGCCTTTCTCTTCTGTTTACAACAAAATATCCCAAAGGAGTTGTTCATTGTATTTGTGGTCTCCTTTATTCCCCAGTTTTCAAATTCTTTTCTGTAAGCATGTCTTTCTATCATTCCAGTGATGATGCTCTTGTCAAATTTAGCAAGAGGTTTCCAGTTTCCATCAGCCATCTCTCTGCCTCTCCCTTATATGAACTACAGCAGCATTTGACACATAAATCTGGGTCTTCCTGAGAATGCATTTTCACTTGACATTAGGCTCACTTTTGTCCCCTTCTCCCTTCACTCACCATACCACATTAGGATTACTTGTTACTTTTGCTCATCTTTGTAATTTCTGAAAATTAAAGTACCCTGAGATTGAGGCCCTGAACTTATTTTCTCTTCACTTTATGCTAGTGGGATTTGTTCCCCTAACTTTAAATTGTATCTACATGTTCATCACTCCAATATGTCTATTTTCATGGCTTATCTTTCTCCTGGGCTCTAGACTTATATATTCAAACACCTGTTGTCAGCTATTGTCTAGTTAGGTATCTCAGAGGTATTCTCAAATGTATGCTATGTAAAACAGATGATGACTTTTTTACCTCAAAGTTGACCATTCCAGCATTTTCTGCCTTAGTAAATGAGTCATATTAGTTTACTTGGGTATCAAGTTAGAAACCTAGACGTCATCCTTGATTTTATCTTTTCATCACCAACACACCATATCTAATTCTATTAGAAAATATTATTTTTAAGATATAACAGAATTACTGAAATTGAACATGGGCATTCTCTCTGTATACCTTGAACAAAGAGAACTCCTCTTTTCCCAAATAGAAATGGTCTCCGACGCCTTCCCTACAAAGCAAAGAAAGATTGTAATTTTCAGTATCTTCTAACATGAACGCATGCTGGTCAAAAGTGATCTTAACACTTTGTGTGCCGGTGCCCTTTAAATTTACCAGCCCTTGGGGCCGGCCATTTTCTGTGCCACCGCATGAATGGTATAAGCATTCAATAACACACACACAACTCCTAAACTACTGGATATTAAAAAAACTGTACTATCTCTCATAAAACACCTTACACTTTCACCAAAACAATGTGTAAAGCTTCTAGACTGAGTACGATCAAAGAAATAGCTCCTAATAGTTCCAAATAAATCCACTGTGGTGTGAAAAACCAGAGACTAGATGAACATGTATTAATATGTGAGCGGCCACCTGATACTGGTGACAAAAACACATACTAATACGTGAGCAGACCACAAAGTGTTAAACACATGTGAAAGTTGGCAGCCAATAAGGACTGAGACTTCTAGATGGCTTATGTGTTCCTTTTTGGAAACCGCCTATGAAAAAGAATAGAAACAGAATTTACGAAATGCTTCCATTAGAAAGCAGATCCACTCTTTGCATTCAGTCCTGGATCCTAGACTTCCATTCACATGTTTTTAAAAAAAAAAAAAAAAAGATTTATTTTTGCATACAAGCTGTAATCCACTCTTTGCATTCAGTCCTGGATCCTAGACTTCCATTCACATGTTTTTAAAAAAAAAAAAAAAGATTTATTTTTGCATACAAGCTGGGGTACAGGCCAGAAGCATGGGACGGCGAGAGAGTTCACCAGAGATAGCGTGGAGAGCTGAACAGGCAGATAGATGGAAATACACTGCTGAGGGGAGCAGTGGGTGAGGCAGGAGAGGTCTGCTGCGCCATATGGGAATTTCCCCGGCCAGGTGTCGGACTCTTGTCACTGCTGCCCACAGCTCCACATGCAGTGCTTAATCTGCTGCGCCACAATGGCGGCCCACATGCTTTTTTTTTTTTTTAAGAGTAGAAAATACAATCAAACTGAGGCTAGAATTACTCTAGTAGAAAAGCAAAATGAAAATACTGCAAAAAAGGAAACATTATAGACCAAGAGTCATCATGGATATTGAGGTAAAGTAGCATAATTTTAGAAATTATACAACATAAAAATAAAACATTCTGACAATATGGAGGTAGTCCCAGAATTAAAGATTCTTTACCAATAGGACCTAATTACTCAAAAATTTCCACATTAGGACTCTAAAAAGGAAAAAAAATACCATCTCAACAATCTGGAAAATTACAATATTTTTTTAATAATGTGTATTATTGAAGTATCGATTTACCACACTCTATGTGTTTTCAGGATATATACTTACACCCATAAAAATATATATGTTATGATGCCACTCATATAAACACAGCAGCAGTAAGTCTTCCACCAAAATCTATCAAAGCTCTCAGCCCTCTTCCCCCAACACACTACTCTTACCTTCTGGTAGCCTCAGGTATGCGGTCAGATTTCAGGTTTTGTTTCACTTTGTTTTTTCCTTTGTTTTTGATATTCTACAAATGAGTGAAAACATTCAGTATTTATCTTTCTCCTGACTTATTTTGGTTAGCAAAATCTCTTCCAGTTTCATCCATGTATTGCAAATGGCTATATTTCATCTTTTTTATAGCTAAGTAAGAGTTCATTGTGTATATACAATATAGTCTTTATCGACTCATAAGTCCTTGGGCACTTAGTTTGTTTCCATACCTTGCCCATTGTATATAATACTGTAATGAACAAAGGAGTACATGTATCCCTTCATATTAGTGTTTTTTTAAATCTTCACAGAGATACCTAGAGTAGAATTGCTAGATCATATGGCAGATCTACTATTAATGTATTGTGAAAACACAATACTGTTTTCCTTGGAAGCTGGACAAGTCTACATCTCCACCAACAGTGTACAGGATTTCTTTTTTCTCTATACCCTTGTCAACACTTGTTTCTGGTCTTAATGATAGAGCCATTCTCACAGGTGTTAGGTCGTTTCTCATTGTGGCTTTGATTTGCATTTATCTGATGACAGGTGATAATGAGCATTGTTTCCTGTGTCTGTTGGCCATCCTTATGTCTTTTGTTTAGCTCTTCAGCCCATTTGTTAATGGTTATTTCTTTTCTTTTTGTTCAGTTGTACGATTTCTTTCTAGATCTTGAATATTAACCTATTGTTGAATATCCAATGTCCAAAAATGTTCTCCCATTTAGTAGGGTGTCTTTCTGTTTTAGTGATAGTTTCTTTTGCTGTGCATATGTTTTTTTGTTTGTTCTTTACTTTGATGTAGCTCCATTTGTTTATTTTTTGGTTTTGTTTCCCTTGCAGTTGGAGTTGAGTCCCCAGATATATCTGGAGTGTTTTGTCTATGTTTCCCTTTATGTGTTTTATGGTTTCTTGTTTTACATGTAACTCTTTATTCCATCCTGAATTAGTTATTGTGTATGAGGCGGGAAAGTGGTCTAGCTTCATTCTTTTGTATTTGGATGTTCAATTTTCCCAACACAATTCCTCGAATAGACTGTCATTTCTCAACTGTATGTTCTTAACACCTTTGTCACAAATTAACTGTGCCTCTCTATCTACCTATCTATGCCCCAGGACAGTGAGCACTAGAATATGACATGATTTTCCTGAACATAGAAGTTTATATAATGGTATATGCAACATAGCAGTTAATAGAGAGAGCTAGCTCTGGACAAGGTTAATGGCAAGATATTAAAAATGATTTTGATAAGGCAGAAAGTAACTCAATTCTGATGAAACAGAAGCATGGACAGTTATTAAGCAGTAGAGTGAGCTAGTAGAAAAGTACTGGAAGATATTGAAGGAGAAGGAGGCTGGTCAATATGATCATACTCTCCTGTTTGATAATTGATGCCTATTCAAACTGGGTTCCTATCTAGACACAGAAACTGACAGATAGCAATACTTTCTAGTGAATTACATTGAAAATGGTTGTTTATCAAGTTTTTGAGGAAGACATGCCCTTGGTCTTAAACCTGGCAAGAGACTGAGTAAAAAAATCATCTCAAGGAGCAGAAAAAGAATTTGGAATTACTGGTTTTCTAAAGACAACTGAGAAAATGCGTGTTATGAGTCTATAGCAGTAAATATGTTTAAATGTTAGTCACACTGAGATGAATGTGATCTTTTTGTTAGCCTTCGTATAGTGACAATCTACCCATATAAAAACTGTAAAGATAGAGGATATAACAAAATAAGGGGTAGGTGTAACAAAGTTACATTCGTAAGCTACTATCTTATGCAGGGTATCTAAGGTAAGGATAGAATGCAAATTTCAAGAAATAGTGTTACTGAGACAAAGATGACAAAATGAGTGGGAAATAAGAGACACTTGAAAGAGAAGATAAAACTAAAACCAATCAAAATCTTAAAAGTCATTTCCCAGATTTTTAACTCATCATAATGCAATCGTGTTAATAAGTGTTTAAGGATGGAAAAAATAATTTTGATTTTTTAATTGATGAACAATTGGTTTATACTATATATATATATATGTATATATATATATATATAAATAAATACTATATGTATAAATACTATATCCAGTTCCTCAGACTTTTCCCATTCCTAGCCATCATTTTGTCTTCAGAGTCTAAAGCATTATTTTTTGTTGTGTTTTGTCTGTTCATTTGTTTTCCCCTACATCCCACATGAGTTTCCTCTTTCCTTTTCTGACTTGTTTTCTTAGCATAATCATCTCATATTCCATCAGTGTTACAAATGGCAAGATTTTACCTTTTATATACCTGATTAGTATTCCATTCAGTACATATACATCATCTTCACTCAGTCTTCTGTTAATGGGCTTTTAAATTGTTTCCATGCCTAGGCTAATGTGAATAGTGCTGCATTGAACATAGGGGTACACATATTTCTGAATTAAAAGATTAATCTTGGGGAACAGATAATACTATTTCATTTCAATGAAGAAAACAAAACTGGGGGCTGGTGACGAGCAGTGATAGTTGTCACTGGCAGCAGAAAACAGAACATGTTGCTGTTCTTCAAAGTATGTGTTCCTTTTTTTTTTTTTAATTGAAGAAACACTAGTTTACATTCTTGTTGGTGTTTTGGAAATACAGGATGCCTCCCCTCAGGTGGAGTCACCATAGAATACCTTCTCCTGAAGCACCCATAGTCCTGCACCCTAGTCCATTGTGCTCTCTCCCCTGTTCTCACCTCCCACTATGGATGTCTTAGCTTTTAAGCTTTGGTCTTAAAAGTTGTCTTTGTCAGACCCTTTGTTTTGTTTTGTTTTAAAGATTTATTTATTTATTTATGCATACAAGAACTGGGCTGTAGGCCAGAGGGGTGAGGGGGTGAGAGGATTCACCAGAGACAGAGTTGGGGAGAAGAACAGACAGATTAACTGAAATACACTGCTGAGGGGAGGAGCGGGCAAGGCCAGAGAGGTCTGCTGTGCCATGTGGGAAGCTCCCTGGCTAGGCATCGAACTCCTGCTGCAGTGCCTGAGGATAGCTTCATAGTACTGAGACTTAACCCGTTGCGCCTCAAAGGAGGTTCCTGTCTATTTGTTCGGTTGCTCTGTCAACCAAACAAAACCACATAAAAGTGGCACCATCCAGGATTTACCTTTCTCCTTATGACTTATTTTGCTTAGCACAATTCCTTCATCTCCAACCATGTTGACACAAATAGTGTTTTTATTACAGGGCATGGAGAGGGGCACCCCAGAACCCTCAAACCTGCCCATTCTGCCATCCACCGCATCAGGACAAAACATATAAGACCTTAAGTTGAAAAGAAACTTTAATACAATTAGTGTAATTATACAGAAAAGACAAAGAATATAATTTCTAAACTAAGTACTCAAACTTACCCATCACCTCGTGGGCAAAAGTCCACCCAAATGGGATTGGCCCAAAGCAAGGCCCAAAACCCTGCCACACATCTAAAGCACCTTTCAGCAGGGACTCATAGAAGAGGGCCAGAAACAGCCAGACAATTCTGGAAGGAAAAGAACAAAATCAAAATCTAGAGCAACGTTGCCATTGTAACCTCTCCACAGGTCTCTCACCCACATCTGTTTTAAACAGTCAAGGCCAATACAGCTTCTTCACATGTCTCTCTGCTCCTTTTCCTCTTCTGACTCTCCATCCTGGTTTTTCCTCCTCCTTTTTTTTTTTTTTCTCTCTCCTTTTCCAGCTTCTTACCTCTCCTCCTCAGCTCCACCTCCCTTGGGTGGGGCAGGGAACCTGAGACACTCCCCTTTCCTGAGGACCACCCTCTTACATTTTGAGTATATCTTTATTGATCAGGGTGTCATATTCAATTGTCTTTAGTAATTTCCAAGGATGGTTTGAGAAATTGGTGAAGGCATGTGTGAATGACATTGGCATGTAACATCTTTTTCTTTGTAGTAATTTATGAAATTTTTACTAGAAATAAGTTGGAAGCTAGGGCTATTTAGATTTTTTTTTTTGAAAGAGTTACTAGTTATCAGTGTGAACATAAGCCTAAAATTTGTGCTACTGTATCAGAGTAAAGCATAGGGGTTTTAATATCCTCTGTGGAATGTTTAACTTTTAAATCTTGAAGTGTACTATGAATTTCTAAGTGGCAAATCAGAATGATCATATTTCTGATAGCAGATATAACTTTATTCAATACATAGGGAGAATTATATACCTATGGAAATTTTCCATTGAAACAGACATAGTAATACAAAAAAAAAAAAAATGTCCTGGGAGGATGACATTTGCTTGTTAATTAATCATTTGGTTTTTTGTTAGTTTATCGTTACTCTGCAAAGGAGAGAGGGTTATTTGGAAAAGCACAGGGTTTGTTGACTCAGATCAAGAACCTGGAGAGGAAAAATAAACCTGTGATAATACATAATTTTTCTTCAGACTCGCACTAACTATTCTTTTCAAACTGCCTAAATACTCATATATCGAAACCATAAATGAAGCATCGTTCATGGCACTTTGGAATCACATTTTGTTTGGAAGGAATATTTATCTCATAATCTGTCAACAGCATCAGCTCACTCTGTGATTACCAAGGTGAAAGAAAGTCTGGCCCTGATGGTAACTAAATCCATTTCCCTAATTTTATATCTCTCCTTTAGGAAGTTTAAAAAATAATAATAATAATAAATCATTACAATTCTGGTATTTCCAAATAATACGCCATTTGATGTATTATGTCAATAGAATCTTACGGGATTTATATTGTGATGTAAGGGAGCCTATTTACATGTTAAGGACCCATTTTGAGCAAATATAAAAGCCATGGGATTCATTTTACAATGGACCATTTATGATGTCAGTTTACAATTGCTACAATTGCATTAGCAGTAAATATGCAAGCTATGTCTGGTTTTTTTCTTTAAACCTTTTGCTTTAAGAAATGTTCCTCAGTCTCTGATCTTTGAGTACAACTAGATATTTTACTTCTTTCTACTTCTTTGTTAAAAATTACTAGACTATGCTTTCATATGGTTTTATATTTACAGAATAATTGAGCAGATAATACACAGAATTTCATACATTGCCCCAAACCCTCACACCAACTTTCATCTATTGTTGGATGGAGTACACTTGTTAAAATGAATGAGCTAAAATTGATACAATAATATTAAGTATAGCCCAGAGTTTACATGAAGATTCAGTCCTGGATTTGTAAGAGGGTGGTCCTCAGGAAAGGGGAGTGTTCCAGGTTCCCTGCCCCACCCAAAGCAGGGCAGAGCTGAGCAGGAGAGATAAGAAGCTGGAGAAGGAGGAATAAAAAAAGGGGAGAAGGAAGGAAGCAGGATAGAGAGCCAGAAGCACAAGGAGCAGAGAGACATGTGAAGCTGCCGCACTGGCCTGGACTGATTGAAACAGATGTGGGTGAGAGACCCGTGGGGAGGTGACAGTGGCAACGTTGCTCTGGATTTTGATTTTGCTCTTTTCCTCACAGACTTGTCTGACTGTGTCTGACCCTTTTCTATGGGTCCCTGCCAATCCCATTTGGGTGGACTTTTGCCCACAAGGTGATAGGTAACTTTGGGTGCTTAGTTTTGAAACTACTATTCTTTGTCTTTTCTGTATCATTACACTAATTGTATTAAAGTTTCTTTTCCACTTAAGGTCTTACATGTTTTGTCCTGATGCGGCGGATGGCAGAACCTATTTAGAGCAGGCAGGTTTGAGGATTTTGGGGTGCCCCTCTCCCTGCCCTGTAACAAATTCAGTCCATAGAGATCTATGGATCTTGCTTATTGTATAATGACTTGTATGCGCCATTTAATTTATATAGAATAGTTTTGTTACAGGGCAGGGAGAGTGGCACCCCCGAAACCCCAGACCTGCCCTGTTCTGAATGGGTTCTGCCATCCGCCGCATCAATACAAAATATATAGGACCTTTTGTGGAAAGAAACTTTAATTAGAAAAGACAGAAAAGACAAAGAATATAGTATCTAAGTCAAGTACCGAATGTTAACCAACTCCTTGTGGGTCAAAGTCCACCCAAACGGGATTGGCCCAAAGCAAGTCTCAAAAGCCTGCCACAAGTCTAGAACAGCTTTTGGCAGGGACCCACACAAAAGGGTCAGAAACAGCCAAACAATTCTGGGAGGAACCAAAATACCTTTGGCAGGGACCCATACAAAAGGGTCAGAAACAGACAATTCTGAGAGGAACAGAACAAAATCAAAACCAAAATCAAAATAGCCATCGTTAACTTCCGCATGGGTCTCTCACCCACATCTCTTTCAATCAGTCCAGGCCAGTGCAGCTTCTTTACAAGTGTCTCAGCTCCTTGGGCCTCTTCTGGCTTCCCATCCTTCTTCTGTCTCCTCCTGTCATCTGTCTGCGTGTTGTCTCCTGTGTGTGTCCCCTCTCTTCAGCTTCTTATATCCTGCTCAGTTCCACCCTACCTTGGGTGGGACAGGGAACCTGGGACACACCCTTTTTCCTGTGGACCACCCTGTTACAAGACCAGTAGGGCAGATAAGTAGATAGATATATATCTAATAGAGAGAGAGACAAATAGATTATGCCTTGCAAATTCCAAGTAATGTGGTTTAAGATTCATTGATTACAATCACTTTGGTTTAAAGCTTATTTGTATTCAGAAGTTGCCCTCCTACTGTCTCTCACTGGATTTAATTCTAGCACTGAAGTCTATCTCCTTCTCAGTTCTGATCAACAATGCCCAAGTTTAATTTACTTGTTATCAGGTAGGTAAAAGTGACTGTGATTTAAATTAGTGTGAGCTATGGGAAATTTTTTTCTTCCTTTGCTTATTCATGAATAATGGGCAGTATAATTTTTTGAATTATAACAGCTCAACTGTGCTAATCATATTTTTCAAATACATTGTGTCTAGACTTAACTTTCTCAGATATTATCAGTAAATAAACAGTCTTGTCAACCTATCAGGTAAAAATTGCCCAGAGAGATAGATGCCACCCAGATCTTATTTTCAAAATTAATGTAGTGTACTTTTATCTAACCAGAGGAGGTTTAATCAAAGATGTCTTTTTTTTTCCCCCCTCTAGCTCATTCTAACCATTTCTATTTTAGATCCCAGGGCAACTGCCAATTTAATCCCAGACCTTCTTTAAGTAGTTTTTGTTTGTTTTGTTTTCCCCCAACCAACTTCCCTTTTATCTGGACCTTTCTCCCTCATCCTCTGTCTTAATCTCAGAAATCTTACTTTATTAATGTCTGCTTTATAGCTTTTTTTTACTCTGTGGACTATATAAAGTCCAATATTTGTCATTCTGACTTGTTTACTATACATATCCCTTCAAACTCTTTCTGTTTTGCTGTAAATGGCAGCATTTCATCTTTCCTTACGGCCCACCCCATTCTTGATAGTGTGTATATGCTGCATCTTCTTGATCTAGTGAGAATGTAGTTTGCTTCCACACTCTGGCTATTGTAAACAATGCTGCAATAAACACTGTAGAACATATAGTTTTTTGAATTGATGATTTCACATTCTTTGGATAGATGCCCATGAGTGGGATTACTGGGCAAAACATATTTCTGCTTTTATTTATTTATTTATTTATTATTGTTATTGTTATTTATGTCTTTTACATTTTGTATCCCCTTGGGTAGCCCACCACCAATTCACCCGTGATCCATCTCCATGGTCCCTTGTGTTCTTTTCTATTCCATTTTGTGCCCTTTTCCTTCCCTCCCTCCGCCCCCCTCCCCCC
>PVIJ01016488.1:0-32516 GCA_004024925.1 Scalopus aquaticus | reverse complement strand
AAAAAATAAATCTTAAAAAAAAAAAAAAAACCTGTACTGGCAATGGAAGCCAGGAAAGATTTTGACATGGATTATTTTTTTTAAAGATTTATCTATTTATGCATACAATACATACAAGCTGGGGTACAGGCCAGAGGTGTGGGGTGGCGAAAGGGTTCACCAGAGACAGAGTGGGGAGCAGAACAGGCAGATCAATGGAAATACACTGCCGAGGGGAACAGCGGGCGAGGCAGGAGAGGTCTGCCGCGCCATGTGGGAATCTCCCCAGCTGGGCATCAAACTTGCATCGCCTTGCCTACAGCTCCAAAGCGCAGTGCTTAACCCCTGCGCCACCAGGGAAGCCCTCGACATGGATTAAAGAGTTATTGATAATATTAGAAATAGAGACAATAACATACTTGGGATATGCTTTGAAAATAATTCAAGATACGTTCTAGATGGCTTGAATGGGATAAAGTTTACTAAAGTTAGCCCAAAATCCTTTTGCATTTGCTTTTTGTTTCCCTAAATAAAGTTGTGATATTTCTGTTATCATGAAACTAGCAAACATTTCTTTTCTGTTATCAGTTTATAATATTTTGATTTGAAATGTATACTTGGAATTGAGTATTTAAATAAAACCTCTTATCAGTAAGTGTTATTAAGTGAAGAAAATACAATTTCTACTCATTAATATAAAATTGCCTTAACATTTGTGTTAATTTGAAATATCGTTTAGAAATAATTATGTAACAATTGCTGCTTACCCTAATAAAGATGTGCCTGAGATTAAAACAACAACAAAAAAACTTTATTATTTTTTAATTCGATATGAAAAGTATTCTCCTGTCTTTCAATTTATATTTATTTTCAAATAAAGTATTGGGAAATGATTAAATGCATTTATTTAAATGTATTGCCTAGGCTGCAGATATTAGAAGTATATTGCAAGCAATGAGCTACTCATTTTCAGCTGCTTTTAAATGTCAAGACTGACTTTTTAAGACTTTTTGAATTAAGAAAGCACAATTACCATTTCATTTTTTTGTTGTATTGATAGCACAACAGGCAAAATTATTCTGTGTGATTTTTTTTTTTGCTGCTGCTGTTGAAACACTACAAAATGTCATTCATATAGAAAATAAACTTTCACAAAGTGGAAAATAAAGCATGAAGAAAGCTTTGGGGATGCCTTCCCAATGCCTTAAAGAATATTACAAATGCCTTTAATGAGTTAGGGACATGATAAAGGTTCTCATGATCCATTTAATTACAAATTGCACATAACACTGATGAAACATTTTATTTTAATGTCTGCGATGGTTACAATCATGTGTCAACTTGATTGGGCTTTGGTGTGCCTCAATCACCATTATTCTGTATATATCCGTGAGGTTTATTTCCAGATAAATTTTAATTTGTATTGGTAATAGATAGGGCCCTTTATTTTTTTAGGGTAGAATCTAGTAAGAAGACTGAACATGCTTTTAGTTTATGCTTCTATACAACTTGAGGGATATGGGAATCGAGGGTGCATCCCCTGTGGAGAAGAAGCTATCAAGTTCTTTTTCTTTACTCTGCCTGGTACAGTTCAACTCACCGAAGTAAACTGACTCAGGAACTGGAGATACAAACTACGGGAACCTAGACAACATCAACAACAGGTACCCAATAAAAAAGTATTTCTTAACTAATTGTTTTATTACTATCGGTAATAGTGAATTAATATATTAGCATATTAGTCTTTTAAGCATACAGTGGTAGCCCTATTATTTGCCTTTGGGGTCTTGTTTGGCACAGAGTTCAGAAAAAGAAAAGTACATAATACAGTTTACTCCAAATTGATATTGGCATTTGTTGGCGAAGTATCACATTAATAAAGATGATTAGCTTCCTTATTGTATACCTCTCATGTGTGGTCTTTAGGAGCATTTTGTGTGTGGTGTTGGAAGTAGAAAATATTTCAGTGCTTATGGATTTCCGGGAAATTTTCCAAGGCAAAACTATCTCCATGTATTCACAGTGTTTTGACAGACAACAAAGAATTTCAGCATCACATGTTGTAAAATTTTATATAAACTTTGTCCCAGTCACTTTTGTTAATAATGATTTGACATATTAAATAAGCTTCTTATGACAGAAACTCAAGTTAAACTAAATACTTAGTAATGTTCTGAGGTATCATTAGCCACAAACACATCATTTTGTTAATTGACAAATTCAGCAAATCTAATGAAAAGGTTATTTAGGTACCAATATATTGTTACATAAGTCAATTTAAGTTTTTTGCTTATTTTTATGTCACTTATTTATCGCTTTATGTTTATCTCAACTTGATTTTTTCTGCTTATTTGGATAAGATAAACTATTATTTTTATGAATAATAATTGATACTCTTATCAATTACACATTCTATACATGAGCAACTATTTTTGTTGATGAATTTATATGAAAAACAAATGAAGCCAGTGATGTGTATACTAATATAGAATTCATATTTTGAAAAATAAAAATAATTTAAATATTTTAAATGCCTCAATACATGTTATTATAAAGGAAGAAGGAAGGAAAAAGAGCAATTTTCTTATACTACTGTTGGTTCTATTTTCCTGCAAAAAAATTTATATAGAAGTGCAAGGACAACAAATTGTCAGGTTCCAATAAAAATTTATATCTTGAGATAAAAGCAAAAAGCACAAGGAAACAACATAGATCTTTTCAACAGAAGGTTTCTGTTGTTCTTACTGTAGGCAGCAATGCTACGTGGTCCAAAGGTCCTATGAATTAATTACCTTCTTGACATATTGTTGGGAACTGACTGCCAGACTTCTCCCATACAAAAAGTCTTTGTCTTTTGCAAAACTAGGGGAAAATAATTCTATGCTACCTTTAATATTTAATGTCCAGGCAACTTTAATCAAAATATTTCTTGTCTTTCTATTAATTTACATGGTATTCTATGAAATGAAGGAATTTTTGGTAATGCATTATTTTCCCAGTTAAAGAATTTGCACACACTTCCTCAGAGTTCTTGTGTTATTGCTAAAATCACAGTCACATTTCTGTATTTCCAAACAATGGTGATAAAAGTGGTGAAAGTAATGCAAGTTGGTACATACTGTTTTATGTATATCCTAAACTAGTAATATTCTCTGCTGATTTCTGCATTAATTCTAATTCTATAAATAACACATGATCTATTAACTGAAAAAATATATAATAGAAGGATTTCTAACAAGCCAAATATTAAAGCTAATATTAATAAGTCACCTATAACTCATATTTTGTCAACATAAGCAATGGTGAACATGTATTGGCACAGCAGATGTTCTAGAAGTTTTTCTAATTATACAAAACAAAAATACACAAACATACTATATTTCTCCTAAGGAAATTCTACCTCTATAAAATGTCATAACAATTCTGTGCCTACATATTTCCTAGTCATTGACAATATTTTTTCTATAATAAGTGATCAGAAGCATTGATACATGAAATTCTGCAAGCAAGACTAAAATATCAATTCCAAATTTGTCTGGAGGATACTGGTCATATTAACACTGAGAATCAGCCTCCATTTCATGCCAGATTCAGGTAAGGGACTCCTACAGACACACTATCCCATATCTACTCTAACTTTGCAGTCTCCATATACATAGTAACCTAAGTTTACTTCATAGCCAACACATGATGCTGACACCCTAAACACAGTTTTGACACATCATGACAGAACTTCATCTGAATAATACCTAATATTTTTTTCTTGAAATTCTGTAATTGTTATCATCTTACATCATTGAGTAAGACACTCCTGGTTTTTCTGATGTAGTCTTGCTACTATTCATGGACAGCCAAAAGTGTATTGGTGTCAGCAGATCAACTGAGCTAAGAAGTGAGTTATCTTGTGTTTGAATAGTTAATAAAAGTAACTTTGAGTCAAAATGAAAATAACAGTGGATGAAGCCTTTATCACAATGGCACAGGTCAGAGACTGAAACTAGGAAGGGGTGCCAATTTCCTTTATCTCACTTCCCTTCATGAACCTGTGCTGGTAGAAAGTCAGATAGGGGTGTGAAGATCTGGGGTTTGTCTCACTATTGAGGGATCTCGATACAAAAGTCTCTGAAAGGTTTATGGCCCAGATCCTGGATGAAGGATTTGTGGGAAAACTAAGAGTGGAAAAGGAAGGAGCACTGATTCTCAGTTGATAAAGTGTCCTCAACCTTCCCTCCGTTGTCCTGATAAGAAAATCTTGTCAGAGGCACATGATAAAAGCCTCTATCCAAAGTCTCAGATAGAAGAGACCTAACATTTTCAGGGTTTAGCTTGGGTTGGCTCTATATGTGTTTGTTTTGTTTGGCTCTATTCCACATATGAATAACATCATCTGGAATTTGCCCTTCTTTTGACTTATTTCATTCAGAATAATCCCCTTCTATCTATGTTATCTTGATTGGCAAGAGCATAATGGACAATGACAGAGGTTGTAGGGTAACATGGTTGTGGATGTGGTGTGGTAACAAGACTTGAAAAGGAAGAACCTGTACCTTTAAATCATATACAGTATTTAAACCAATGTTATCTCAAAAATACTTAAATATTTAAAAAGAGACTTAAGAATGAAGGTACCTGGAGGAAGAAAGCAAATATGGAAAGAACGTAACGACACAATAACACCTAAGTCCATGACGGGGTCTTCCTTAGAGGCTGCCCAACAAATTCATTGTCAGCTCTCCTTTTATTTAAATAGAGACCTTTGCAATGATCTATGATTGAAGTTGAACAAATTACCCACAGGTTTTTAACCAGGAGTCAAACGTTTTAGTCAGATCACAATTTTATTCCTTCACAGTCTTAGCTCTCTAGGATAAGTCAGTGCCTAGCTGTGAATGCATACACACATTCATATACATACACACACTCATATGCACACACTTTCTCAGACACATACAACCACACATACACACGAACACACACACACACACTGCATTTAAACGACTGTTCATGTTGGATGTAGGTGGAAAGTTCCATTTTTACATTTGCTTATCTACATGCTCTAATTTATCTGCTGAATGGATATTACTAAGCAATACTGAACTAATAAAAGTTTTGGAGATGTGAAATAAAGATAAACAGAGTCAATAAAAATAATATTTGTTTAAAAATGATAACATGGAACCATTTTCAAAATCCACAAAAAACATAAAAGCACTTACTATCTCTGAAATTATAAGCAATGAACCTACTTAATAAGGAGGATCAATTGTCTAAGGGAATTTAGAGTAGTTGAAGAAATAAGTATATTTAAAGAATAAGACTTCTGTTTGTCAAAGAAAACAGAAATACAATCTGTCTACTTATTCTTGAATATAGAAAAATGTTTTACAATCGTCTGCATATTTTAAGATTATTAACAGAAACACATTCAAGAACATGAAATGCATTTCAGAGTGAATGAACCCATTTAGATTATAGTTTCAACAGTACTCCAACTTCCATAATTGAAATATGCACACCTACTCCTTACTTTCTACTGCACAATAATATTGCTCATAAAAATTAAAACAAAATATAAGATTGTAAAAATATTTTTTAAATGGATTGAAATGCTGTGAAAACTAAAGCCTACCTATATGTACTGGCTTTCTATTGGTTTATTATATGAGGCTATTTCTGATTAAAATTATACATATGTATGATGACTTGAACCCCAGGGAATCATCTCTGTAAGATCTACACACAAACAAATGACTTCATGCAATCATAAGGATAATTTACAAATAGAGACTTTCAGTCACTGTAACTAATCATGTTGTCTTTCTGAGCCTAACCTTATTTAGAGTGAAATTTGTCCTTGTTGTACTATAGCTGTTCCTCAGACTACACATTCAGAACATTTATTCTATTTATTCTAGCATGACAGGAGCTCTTGTGGATTAACAAACTAATCAATTGTCTTCATTTAGATGAATTTTTCATCTTCGGTTATTTTTTCAATGTTTTCTCAACACCACATGGTTTCTAATTATTTTACACATTTTCTACACCAAAACACTAAGTGACTTATAATAGCTTGAAATCATTTTTGCATCTGTTTGATATTTTTGATTTTGATAATCCAACACTCCTTCTCTACTAGAACTCAAGGATTTCAAGTGGAAGTGGCTATTTTTGTCAGTATTTCCCAGATTAGATAAAATTCATGACTGTACACAGTCCACTCAAAATTCCAATACTCTTACCTTAACTCTGAAATGAAACTCAGTAATATTCTACTGTATTCCAGAAGCAAATGTTACACACATCTAACCTCTTAGGACATTCCAGAGAACTGGAAGTGACAGTCAAACTTTGAAATGATAAGTTGTCAAGTCAGAACTTCAACTGGCTAATTCAAAACTGACTTTAATGTACACAGTATTAATTAAAAAAAAAAGATGACAGGAATACTTAGGCATAAACAAGCCCAATTCTTCATAGAAACATTCAAATTATGTCAAAAACTAAAAATTAATGTGTTTATGACACCTTAAACAAGTTGAAAGAATTATTCATAGTTGTAAAAAGAGCAATTCAAGATCCAGACACTTTCAAGCTGTAGAAGGGCTAAGAAAACCAAAACGCAAGCACACTTCTATGACAGGCACAAAACTCCATGTAGAGGGAAATGAATATAAATATGGAGGAAGATAGAAATATTGGATCATGTTTCTTGAGTTCAAATAACTTTTAAGGATAACATTTATGATGGTAGAGAAAAGACTATCATTGCCAAAAATCTGATATATATTATAGTAGGAGAAAGTTTCAATGCTGTGAAAATTTCTTATTGGCAAATCTCTGCTGCAGAAGCCAGTATGAGCTGCAGCAAATGAAATGGACTCAGTAGTAGCTTAAATGTTTTTGATGGTTATGTAACCACTGTTTCCCTTAGAACTGAAGGGCTTGGTTGGTCTCTAAATTGTCATCTCCTTTTAAAAAATTGTTAGTTAATTCAGGACAGTAAGCAAAAACTATGATTAAACTGAAAAACAGAGAATTATGATTTTCTTCCTAAACATTTCCCATATTTGAGTTAATTCAGAGAAACAAGGATTGTGGAATGAAAAAGTCAATATATGTGTTGTTTCTTTCTACCTGACCCTACTTAAAAGTTCTCCCCCATCTGTCTCTACTGTGGGGAGACTACAGAGGGTTGCCAGTGCAATATTAAAGAGGTGATATTTTCCATTTCCAAGTTATATTTCATAATGCCTTTGTGGTGATGGCTCTTTTATGTGGACCCAAAACTGGCATGTTCTCAAAATGGGTTGTTTCTTTAAGATATATCCCAGAATGAAGAACACAGGAACAGAGCTACAGCCAACATGTAATATAATAAAATTTTGTTCTGTATATTACTTGATTGAACATAATTTAGCAAAATGATTAAACTTCCATTCTGTGTTATTTTATTTGGGTATTCAGAATGAGTCCACAGGAGTGGGGGGGAGGAAAGGAAGTTCCAATTCTAACTCCTAGTCAATCATAGCAGGATACTAGGAAACTGATTATAGGTGGATAAAAGTAGACAGAGAGATATAAAGAGATATTAAATATGAAAATTAGAGACTCTTCAAGGTAGACTGGTCAAGAAAGGCATGGGCAAACAAGGTGAAAATAAAAATTTGAATTCATGGATGAGAAACTTAATGAATTCATGCCCTACACACATTCACATACAACTCTGCTTCTTAAATAACTTTTTTTTTAAAGGTTTATTTGTTTATACATACAAGCTGGGGTACAGGCCAGAGGCGTGGGGCAGCGAGAGGGCTCACTAGAGACAGAGTGGGGAGCAGAACAGGCAGATCAGAAATACACTGCTGAGGGGAGCAGCGGGAGAGGCAGGAGAGGTCTGCCGCGCCATGTGGGACTCTCCCCGGCTGGGCGTCGAACTCGCGTCGCCACTGCCGACAGCTCCACAGCGCAGTGCTCAACCGCTGCGCCACCAGGGAGGCCCCAACTCTGCTTCTTGTTCCTAGAGATTTCCATTTTGTTATCCTCTTTTTCCAACATTTTTTAAGCATTCTTATATTCCCTGAATTTTACAATATAAAGTCTAGCCCAGTGATTGAAATTAGTTATTTTCTACCTTCATATTTTTACTCAGTTTAAATCATTTTAGTGAATATAAGTACATATAGAAAATCCTAAGGGTATATACAGCTTGATGAATTTTCACAAAGAGAGCACACCCATGCAAACAGAGCTCAAAGCATAAAATAGAACATTAACTGAAATCCAGAAGCCCCCTGGGGCCAACTTTCATTCACAACCCACTGCTTCAAGGGTAACAGTGATTTTGACTTCCAACAACCTAGATTAGTCTTGCTGTTTTTTAAAGTTTATATATGCTGCAAAAAAATAAAATAAAATAAAAAGGCAGTGTGCAGTGTTTAATTTTGTTTTTTGTGTTGTTTGTTTTATGGTGTTTGTAGATTTTAAATTTAATATAGGTAAGTCAAGTAATTTCATCCTACGACATTTTGGTTCATGCTGTTATAGGCAGACGGTTGATTATTTCTTTGAAAATAGTAACTGCATACAACAGAGTGAGAATTGAAAATAACAAAAATTAAAGGCATGTGCTAAGTGCAAAATTGTACATGAAGAAATAAATTTAAAGCCAAGTCATATGTGTTTTCATAATGTTCAAATAATTGCTGGGTTTTATAACAAAATTGTATTTGTTTTTAGTAGGACTGACAATATTTATTAGAAATTCGTGATGATAACCACTTTATTTTTTAATCATTACTATTTTGTTATAAAATAAAACATTGTTGTATTTATTGCTTTGCCAGTAAAGTTTTAAGTTCTTGAATGACTATTTCCTAAAGATCATATACTGAGGTAATCAGGTTAGAATTCCAGTATGAAGGATGACTCAAGACATTTTCATACTCTCAATTTCAAGAATCTGAAATCTTCTTAACTAAAAGACTTGACACAGAGCCAAATAAACCACCTTGAGTTCAAGAAGTAGATCTGGATGGATTTTTTTTATATATATACTCTAGTCATGAAAGTTAGAGGAAAGAGTATCTTCAAACTATCTTCACTAATCTGTACTCCTGAAAACTTCCAACTGAACCTTAAACTCTTTGCAACTATCCATTATATTAATTGACACTGTTTAATCAATATAAAACTTTTTTCATCCAACATGCTAATTAGAGAAGTGTCTATTGTTGACTGAATTATGACTAACAGGAGGATATGTAATAGATTTAATAGCCCAATCTATAGTATGGCACTTTCTTTTATAAAACTAGATGATAGTCCTCACACTAAGTTCACTTGATAGAGTTTGTTATCTTACTATATTTAGAATTAAACAGGCATATACATAATAAACCTTTCACATTAACTATATAAAAAATGCTGTATTTAAAGAAAAAGGATCGCTATCAAAGAGAATAAGATATATTTGAGCTTGTATCATTAAAATGAGAAGTATTATTGAAATATAATGATCCACTTATTTAAAGACGATCTTATTAGGATTTTATTTTTTTTATTTTATTTATTTTATTTTTGCATGCAAGCTGGGGTGCAGACCAGAGGTGTGGGCCAGTGAGAGGGTTCACCAGAGACAGAGTGGGGAGCAGAGCAGACGGATCGACTAAAATACACTGCTGAGGGGAGAAGCAGGCCATGCCGGAGAGGTCTGCCATGCCATGTGGGAAACTGCCCGGTGGAGCATCAAACTCACGCCACAGCCATGGACAGCTCCACAGTGCTGCGCTTAACCTGTTGCGCCACCAGGGAGGCCTTTAGCAGGATTTTAGCAAGCCTGAAGCTCCAATAAAATACAGGAAGAATTATTTTAACTATTTAAAGAAATTAAAATAATTTATTTGCTGCCACCCTCAACGGCAGAATTTCATAGAGCCATATTTGAGAAGCAAGATTTAAATATAGCTTCTTTAAACTATATAACACTCATCATTTAGAAAGAGAAAGTTGATGAATATCATATGCTATTTTTTTAAGTTTTAGAACATAAGTATATATTCATTTTAAAATGTAGCTTGTGGAAATTTTTTTCAGCACCCTTTCCAAACTTTAAAACACTATTTTCAGATATAACTACTATGGAGGAATAAAACAGTCTCTATAATGTTCATTCAACCTTGGTTTTGGTAGAAGTACCGGAGTAATTTCAAGAAGTGAAAATGATATATCTCCATCACTTTTTACAGCTGAAGCTCATTGCTCTAGAACTTTCCTGTCAAGAATTATTGTTGTGGGCCTCCCTGGTGGCGCAGCGGTTGAGCGCTGCGCTGTGGAGCTGTCGGCAGAGCGCGATGCAGGTTTGACGCCCAGCCAGGGAGGATCCCATATGGTGTGGCAGACCCCTCCTGCCTCACCCGCTGCTCCTCTCAGCAGTGTATTTCTGATCTGCCTGTTCTGCTCCCCACTCTGTCTCTGGTGAACCCCTCTCCACCCCACGCCTCTAGCCTGTTCCCCAGCTTGTATGTAAAAATAAATATTAAAAAAAAAGAATTATTGTTGTAGCAATGCATCTTCCTTCAATGTTATCAGCTCACGTGGTGTGAAGTCAGTGAAGTGTACAAGTCAGCTTTACTTTAAAATAAAGCAAAACTATCTGAAGAGTAAAAATAATAATACTTTAAATTAAAATTTAAAAAATATATGATTGATGTTGAGAATAAGTAAGATCAGCTTGAACACTTCTATTACATGAATACATTTCTTATATTCTCTGTATTCTTTATTGTAGAGACCTTCATTCTAACCCTTTATTGCTTTTTTTTTATTAAGATTTTTTTATTTTTTATTTATACATACAAGCTGGGGTACAGGCCAGAGGTTTCGGGCGGCAAGAGGGTTCACCAGAGACAGAGTGGGGAGCAGAACAGGCAGATCAGAAATGCACTGCTGAGGGGAGCAGCGGGCGAGGCAGGAGAGGTCTGCCGCACCATGTGGGATTCTCCCCGGCCGGCCGTCGAACTCGCGTCGCCGCTGCCAACAGCTCCACAGTGCAGCGCTTAGCCGCTGCACCACCAGGGAGGCCCTAACCCTTTATTGCTTTCAAAACTAAGATTTTATTTCTGGAAGCCTTAATCAACTCATTTCTTATCTCAGAAACCAGACCATTATGCAGTATGTAGGTTCTACAATTTGATGTATTCTGTCCATTCCTCAACCTTGTCTTATTAAATCAGCTCCTTAGTGCAGTGCTCCAGGATTAGAAGACATGCACTATCCCACAAACAAACTAAACTCCCCCACTTTAGGGCTTTTGCAAATGTGTTTTTTTTTTTTTTAATAGCAAATTGCAGTATTTTCTCTCTGCTCTTTGCATTGTTAGTTCCTTTTTATTCTATGCTGTTAACCTTAAAAGTTACCTTCTAGTAAGGCAATCAGTAAATGATGTATCTGAGTAGGTTCCACTGAAACCAAAACATGAAGGTCCATCACCCTGTTATTCTCTATCATTGCAGTCTGTTCCACCATTGTATGTATTGCCTGTTTCTATCACAAATAAAACTTTTAAATCTAGAGATATAGAGATATAAGACATATATATATAAACAAGATTGTTTACTTGTTTACTATCTCCTAATTTGCCTTTATGCATGTGTGTGTGTGCGTGCACACACACACACACACACTTGTGTGTGTGTGTATATATAGCAGTTCCGTATTTTACTGCATCAATGTTAAATATGAAGCCTGTCATATAGAATCCAAATAATAAGTGCTAAAAAGTGTGATAATTTATTGTGGTTATCCTTAAACTCTTTATTTCTGGAAATTTTAAATTATTCACTTATTTATGTAACAGCTGTGATTTAACATTTAAACATTTCCAAAGTCTAAACATTAGTTACTAGAATATACACACTCTGGAACAGACAACTAAATATAAGCTTTCTCTAGCCAGATACATAAACTTTCATTAATCTTACCCAAATTTTCTTTATAGCATTATCTCTACCACTTCTTCATTCTTAGTTCTCATTACATCAACCTTGTTTACTTCCTAGTCTCTGAATAAAGACACTATCACAAATACCATATCCCTATTGCCCAGAGTGGTGTCACCATTTTTTCTATAGCTTATTTATTCCTTTTCTTTAATGCTGCTATTTTCATTATTCTTCCACTAAAGAAGAAAAACAAATATTCTTTTTCATAAATCCAAATCAATCATCTCTCTTTTTTTCTTAATTTCTATTGGAGGATTTAGCAATGAATGATGAAAAAAAGTTCAGAAATTATCCTTAATGATGACTAATTACCCTTAGAGATAATATGACTACTATCTCAGCACACATTTATTGAATTTATTCCAGTTTCTGTCTATACATTTACTGACATCTCTTCCATTTCTCTGTGCTGCACTGCCATTTCCCACATTTATGCTTTATTACAATTCAA
Organism: Scalopus aquaticus; assembly: GCA_004024925.1. NCBI lineage: Eukaryota > Metazoa > Chordata > Mammalia > Eulipotyphla > Talpidae > Scalopus > Scalopus aquaticus. The sequence continues at coordinate 20,084 of PVIJ01016488.1, read as the reverse complement.
CAAGGCAACCACAGAAATATCCAAAAGCCTTATTTCCTTTTCTCTCTTCCTAACCTCCTTAAAATAACGCATAAAAAATCCCAGTTTGTACACTAAAATACCAAAGTGACAATGTCACTCCTTGAAACAACACACTTCAGGGCTGCCTAGTTTGTTCAAGGTTGAATCCAGCCTTTTTGATCTGGCAAATGACATCTATGAGATCTGCTGCTAGAAGAATTTTTCCTTCTTCTCCCTTCATTCCATTTCCTCACATCCATTCTTCAATAATTCTGACCTGCTTGCCATGTTTGATACAACTTTTCTCCTGCTGCTTCCTCTGCTTGAGAACTCTTTCCCATTCTCTTTACTTCCTTAACTCTTATTTTATGCCATTTAAGAGACTATGTCTTAACTTATCATCATGTACTTCAAGATCTCCTAATAGGTGTTACTTTACACATTCCAGTATCATCTTGTTATAATACATATTAGTTTTGTTATGCTTTTGATATCAATGTTCAGCATATTAGCAAATTTCAAGTGTGTGTGTATCTATCTATATACACATACACACATATATGTATATATGCATATATGTCTGTATGTGTATATGTGTATATAGATACACAAACATATATATGTATATGTGCATATAGATAGATACATACACACACATACACAAACTGTGTGTGAGTTTTTAAAATTCTATATGAATTGAATCACAGTCCTACATTTGTCACTCTCAGTTGAGTGAATTGGACAAGATAAATCCCTGTGCCTCAATTTTCTCCTGAGTTATGAGGATTAGAATTTGACCTAAATTAGAGGGCTGTTATGCAGCTACAACAAACAATGTTTGATTAAAGAAAAACACCCTCTAAATGTTCCATGTTTAAGGTGGATGATTATTTGTGTGATGGGCGTTTATCTCTGTGACTGTCTCTCTCCCTAGATTATCAATCCCTTGAAGGCAGATTCCTTGATGAGTTTATTTTGGCATCAGCACAACAGAAAACAATGGTAAGCACATATACATATTCAAAACTTTGTTTAGCTAAAGACTTAAGAATTAACAAATTCATTGGTTGAAAATACGGTCACTCTAGTAGTAGTACTACAGCAAAGTTTTATTTTTTACCCATATTCCAGTATTTTCAGGAATTAAATCAATAAATATATGTTTAAAATCATGGAAATATCCAAAGTCTAGATATCATCCATGCGTTTTCGTGGCAACTTCTGGAGCCAGTGCCTAGATTAAAAAAACTACTGGTGACGGCCTCCCTGGTGGCACAGCGATTAAGAGCTGCGCTGTGGAGCTGTCGGCAGCAGCGACACAAGTTCGACGCCAGGCTGCGGATATTTCCACATGGCGCAGCAGACCGCTCCTGCCTAGTCCGCTGCTCCCCTCCACAGTGTATTCCAGTCCATCTGACTGTTCTGCTCCCTACTCTGTCTCTGGTGAACCCTCTCACCACCCCACACCTCTGGCCTGCACCCCAGCTTGTATGCATAAATAAATCTTAAAAAAAAAATACTGGTGAATGGCAGGCAGCGACCACTGCCTTACCAACCAGCGTTAGCATTGATTGTGTCTTATTTTTATTCTACTCCATACTTTAGCCATTTTTCTGATATGTGAGCTCTGTGATCCAAAAAGAATTTATTGTTCAAACTTTGAAATGCTTAAGGATAACACTGAGGGGATGAAGAACATGGGTGTACATGCAGAAATCACCTTGCGTTTGTTATTCACTCATGAAAATGGATGATTTCCTATTTACATATGCTTTTGCTGAGATCTGCAAATTGCAAATTAGTGGCGACTGCTTGACAAATTGGCCAATCCAGAATATGTTTTAAAACTTGTTTGTATAGTCTAATAATCTTATACTCATTACAGCTTAGAAATTTTAAATATTAATTATGTGTATGAATGTGAGAGTTGGTTTAAAAGAAAATGGAGAGAAGTGATAACAATAAAACAACTTTTTATGAACTGTATATAAAGGAGTAAAATAAATTATTTATAGAAAATAAAAATCTTCAGATTATGTTTACTTAAGAAATTCATGATTTGAAATACTAATACTTATAACAACATATAGTCAGCAATCTTCACTAAAAAACAATTGATTAATCTGTTTATGCAGGCCTCCCTGGTGGCGCAGCGGTTAAGCGCTGCGCTGTGGAGCTGTTGGCAGCCGCGATGCGAGTTCGATGCTCAGCCGGGGAGAATCCCACAGGGTGCTGCAGACCTCTCCTGCCTTGCCCGCTGCTCCCCTCAGCAGTGTATTTCTGATTTGCCTGTTCTGCTCCCTGCTGTCTCTGGTGAACCCTCTCACCGCCCTCTCACATGCCTCTGGCCTGTACCTCAGCTTGTATGTATGAATAAAATAAAATATTTAAAAAAATAAAAAAATAAAAATAAAAAAAAATACTCTGTTTATGCTTTTAAGGCCTACACTAGATATTTTTTTATTTGCAAAGTAATATAAGCATTTTGTTCTGTTTACTGACATCACATATTGTACTATCCAATAAATATACAGTCTGTACAAATCCTGAATTTTCTTCCCAATTGAGGTAAGAACTTTTTTTTTTTTTTTTTTTTTTACATACAAGCTGGGGTACAGGCCAGAGGTGTGGGGCGGCAAGAGGGTTCACCAGAGCCAGAGTGGGGAGAAGAACAGGCGGATCAGAAATACACTGCTGAGGGGAGCAGCGGGCGAGGCAGGAGAGGTCTGCCGCACCATGTGGGATTCTCCCTGGCCGGGCGTCGAACTCACGTTGCAGCTGCCAACAGCTCCACAGCACAGAGCTCAACCGCTGCGCCACCGGCGAGGTACCACAGGCGGCCCTGAGGTAAGAACTTTAAATAAATGATTATATGTATAGCTACACATGAAAATACATACACATTTGTCTGTGTGTATACATATACATTACTATAATACGATACCTTAAATAATGATTCATTAAAACCCTACTGAAATTTTGTGCTTCACCTGAAAGTTCATATACAAATTAAAAGTACAAGTGAAAGAGACAATAACCAAAACAAAGAGACACCCTACAAAATGGAAGAAAATATTTGTACAACATACATCTGACAAAGCAATGATATTGAAGATCTACAAAGAAGTCATACAATTTAAACAAACAAACAAACAAACAAAAAAACAAAGAACCCAATCAAAAAATGGGCAGAAGAGGGCCTCCCTGGTGGCGCAGCGGTTAAGCACTGCGCTGTGGAGCTGTTGGCAGCGGCGACGCGAGTTCGACGCCCGGCCAGGGAGAATCCCACATGGTGCGGCAGACCTCTCCTGCCTCACCCGCTGCTCCCCTCAGCAGTGTACTTCTGATCTGCCTTTTCTGCTCCCCACTCTGTCTCTGGTGAACCCTCTTGCCGCCCCACGCCTCTGGCCTGTACCCCAGCTTGTATGTATAAATAAAAAATAAATATTTAAAAAAAAAATGGGCAGAAGAACTAAAAAGGCACTTCTCTAAAGAAGATGTACAAATGGCCAACAGGCATATGAAGGAAATGCAGATCAAAATGTTAATGAGATACTACCTCACACCTGTGAGAATGGCCCATATTAAAAACAAAACAAAACAAAACATAAGCAAGTGCTGGTGAGAGTGTAAAGAAAAGGAATCCTCTTACACTGTGGGACTGGAGACTGGTTCAACCCCTATGGAAAGAAGTGTAGATATTCCTCAACAGAATAAAAATGGAACTAATATATAACCCAGAATTTCCACACCTCAGTATCTACCCAAAGAACAAAAAAACACTAGTTTGAAAGGAAACTTGCACTTGTATATTTATAGCAACATTATCAACAGTAGCAAGATACAGAAACAACTAAAATGCCCCGGAGAGATGAGTGGATCAAGAAGATTTAGCACATGCACACACACACACACACACACACACACACACACACACACACACACACACAGGAATACTACACATCAATCAAAAAAAGATAAACACATATAATTTGTGGCAATATGAATGAAACTTAAAGAGATTATCCTAAGTGAAGTGAACCAGACAGAGAAAGAAAAGTACCAAATGGTTTCACTGCTAATGAGGAATACAGAGAAACCAAACAAAAGATCAGACATAATTTAAAACTTACCCTTGAAATCTGCATAGATCTAAAGCATGCAGGAGGTAAGGGGGAGGAGGCACATGGAGAGCGGAGAAAATGGATGGAAGGAGAGCACAATGGACTATGGTGGAGAAATGTATGTGCTTTGGTGGTGGCAAAACTATGCTGACCCTGGGTTGGGGGAAGGGGATGGGAATCGTATACTGTGAAAAAACAAACAAGGGTGTAAAACACTGTTATGCTATTAATGATACGAATGAAAAGTGTGATGGATATCAAGCTAAATAATGTATCTTAATTTACTTCATTTATTGGACACCAAAGTTTATTTGTTTCTGTCTTTCTTTTTTGATGGGATGGGATAGCTGGAGAGTCATAGCAACACTGATTGGAGTTTCAATCAGATATACTTGTGGGCTAAACAGCAACTAGATATTATTTTACCTATTTTACTTCTAAAATTTTAGTTTATTCCATTGAGTTTTTCTAGATATTTCTAAAAATAATTTTTTCCACTAATGTCTTCAGATTTTATTTAAAAAACATTTTGGAAATATATGAGTCGAGATGAACTGAACTAAATGAGTGATAGTCACCTTTAATGAAAAGCAGTATTTAAGATATTCTGCAGCTTTCTTGCATGTTACTCTGCTTATTCCATTGATTTTCATGAGGGTTGATAACTGCAGATAAACCTAAATAATTTTTATTTTAATATGACTTTTAATTATTGACAGAATGCAACATACAATTTTGAACTCTGTAAAATAAACACTGGAGATTTCACTTAATGGCAAGTGTTTCAGTTCCAAAGCCAACGTGTCTCAAATTATTCTTATGACATATTGAGAGAGAGAGAGAGAGAGAGAGAGAGAGAGAGAGAGAGAGAGAGAGAGAGAGAGAGAGTGTGTGTGTGTGTGTGTGTGTATGCACATATATAATCCAAAGGAGATACAGGAGTCTAAATGTGATTCTTTGTTCTGGGAATAGATTGTAACTAATTGAAATTCAAGTCATAGGATAGCATCTATTTATTTTTCATGTACATTGGTCAAGGTAGGTTGGTCAATGATTTTGCTCATATCCTATTAATAGAGAGAGGATTTAGAAACCTTTCTGACTATTGTGCTGATCTCACGGTTTTTAACTATTTGTAATATTATTGTAAATTTATAAACAGATTTAAAATACTAGGTTATACTATAACTTTGAAAACTACAATGAGCATTTTAATAATATTTAATAAGGAAGGTCTTCAGGGATCATACGTAATAATTCTTCTAACAAGACACATTTTTTTAAATAGTTGAAACAGCAATTGCACTACAGTATTTTAAACTCATTTTAATATGAAATTTTAGACTTCTCTAAGCAAGATTATGTAGTTGTTTAATCATATATATTTGCTTATTATTCAATAGTATTAATATTTTAAATATTAAAATTTTGACAGAATAGTGCAATTCTATAAATGTTTTTCAACAAAGAGGAAATTCTTACATACATTTATGAAACTGAATCATGTTGTCAGATTTATTCCTCATTTGTATCAGAATAATTCAATAATTATTATCATACCTCAAGGTACCATTGTATTTTACCTGGATGATAAAATACCCTCTTAATTTGTCTTCATGATTTTATCTATAGTATATTATCTATGAACAGGCAAGATTTATTTTTAATTGTAGATATGTTCATGTCAGTATCCTGTTGAAATCCTGCAAAGTATTTTCACCTTTATTAAAACTAACACTTTCACTCTGTTCCCAATACCCAGTCTGATATGGCCACAGATTCTTTCTCTGACATCACCACCTTTATTTAACTCATGGCAGCTGCCTCCTCTGTCCCAGAAATACTGGTTTCTCACTTGAGCTTGATCATACCACAAAAGCATAATTTTTGCAAATACCACCTTATTCTCTTCACATACTTGCCAGAAGCAGCCTCTCACAACTTACAAAGTTTAGCCAATATATATCTGTCAAAGCCTTAATGGCCCCCAATCTAATTTTATCCTCACTACTCTATATCGTCTTGCACTACTTTCTTTTACTTCAGATAAATTATCTCCAAGTGATGTACTATACTTTTAGTTTATTTGTTGTCTACTTTTTCTCTTGTTATCCCACTACACCGTGGCATTAAAATAGTGGGGATGTTTTGTTTACCTTTATTGCTGGTGTGTATGCTGTATTTTCATTATTGTGATTGTTGCTGTGCTATTTTCAAAAGTTATAATAATTCTTGGCAAAGAGAAGAGGACAATAAAAGATAGTCAAATGAACTAAAACATATTATTGTGTGATTAAGCTCTAGGGTTCAGATTTTTTCCTCTAAGCTTGTTTGAGTCTTTGAAAAAAATTGCATTTAAAAATGGATAGCAACTGAGTTAATGTAGAGTTGGAAAAAAAGTCAGAAAAGATACATTTAAGACAATTCAGAAAAAGTAGGAAACTGTTACTTTACAACTTCCAGCATAGTTGGATATTAAATATTTTTTTCAGATACTGCAGGCATGAATCAAATTAATATGATTTGTTATATGAATAAATAGATAGATGTTTAGGTGGATGAACAGGGAAGATATAGAAGAAATGAAGAAAACCTTGATATTTGAACAGATATGTCTTATACATTTCCTTTTCATCTATCATTGAGGGAGGGGTTCTTGACCTGTGTTGTGGAGCTGGATTTACATAAAACATCTCAGCTGGGATGGATGAGATTGGCAGCTAATAAAACTGCTCAACAAATTTTTAGAAAAGTCATGTTACTTAAATGAAATAAATAATTTCCTATCAATTTGTATGTGCTCAACACCAATATGACAGTCAAATTCTAAATTTGGCTCTGGTGTTTTTTTTTTTTTTTTTGTAATCTGCAATAAATTGATGTTTATATCACTAAATGCATGCCAATAGTAACAGGTCTACAGTTAATACCTGTAAAAAATCAAGTCATAGACTACTTCTTAAATCTCTTCCCTTATCTCTTATATAGCTGTTCAGGAATAAAATAGATGGAAGATGGTTTCCATTCTGCAAAAGCACAGCCTTAAGACTCAGTTTTGAAGAGTCTAGAAATAGTCTCCATCTTTGTTGGTTATGAGTGATTTCTAAGGCATTCATGAGGCCCTCAACATAGGAACAGAATACCAGAGTACTTTCCTTTCTGAAGAAAGGCTCCAACTGCTGGTGGTGCTTTCGCTATAAAGTAATTGTGACATCTTCTTCTAGAAGATTCCATTGTTGGGGTCTTGATCCTAGCAATTCTGGCTTGTTTTTGGATAAGCCCAAATCATGAACCAGGTCATTTAGTTCTTCCTGTGTTAGTCTGCGTGGGGTTGATGATGCACCACAGTGAAAATTTGGATCACTGCATGCTGATGGAACAGCAGAAGAGCAGGTCGGCTCACCCTTGTCCTCATCAGCTGAATCAAGAGAATATTCTGCGGGAGGTTCTGGAATAGGAAGTCCCTCACCATGTGGAACTGGTCTCAATGCAGACGGAATGTTTGGGTAGACCATTCTCAACTTCTTTTGCTTCATTATTCTGCCAGAAAGAGGAGGAACCAAGCAGAAGGAACAGTCTTTTATGTGGTTGCTTGGCTCTCTCCACACCATGGGGACTGCAAACGGCATTGATGGTCTGATGGCATTTAATCACTGTGAAAGCTGTGTTGTACATGTAGCAAAGCATATATGCGGGGCCCAAGGCTTGTCTTGGTCACCAAACTTGCATCCGAAGTAAAGATGATAAGCCTTCTTCACTTGAGAAGTATTACTTTTCTTCTGGTTAGCAAATGCCACTTCCCCACAATTAGAGCAGAAATTGCCCACACTATGAACGCACTTTCAAGGCATCACTGTTCTGTATCGTGCCAAAATGGATAAAATAATAACTGTTCTATGGAACAGTAGCTTCAACTGTCTCGCACAAAGTCTGAAATATTTTCAATGCTCAACCTTTCCAACAGGCCTTTATGGAGTACACTGCTGACGTCAGTTTACTTCAGCAGCCGCCTGGCTATAGTATTGCATTGCATCAGAAAATGATGCAATCAACTCTGGATGATGTGTACATGATGGTATTATGCAATGTGATGCAATATGGTATCATTCTAGGCTTATTTAGGATGCTGTTGCAATCCTACTGGATACATTCACATGATGAAACATACAAAATTAATTATGTGAAATATCTTCAAAGCTAGAGCTAATAAAATTTTTTCAGGGTTATATTCATGTTCAGCACACCAAGATACTACAGATTAGGGCATTTTTAAGTCAGTAATGATCTCAATGTTGACCAGTGTAATTAGTCCCATGTGCTGATAATCAAGTAGGGTGCACAATACACCATCTAGGTTCCCTAGGGTGTTGCATTCAAGAACATAGTGGATATGCAGGATTTGCGAAAATCAGGCTGTGCAGTATCAAGAGAATGTCATTGACTTGCTTGAATAAATTTTGGGAGATAGCAGGGAACTGAAATCAGATATGAATGAGTAAATAGTCAGTGGGCCTATTCTCTGTGATAAGAAGTATTGTTTGGCTAGAGATCGTATCCACAAGTCCAGAGAATGAGGGGAGCAGGCTGCCCTTTAAGACCCTCCAAATTCTACCAGTTTCCAAGATAGAACATATTAAAGGATCGTAACGTCAGGCCCCACACCATAAGATCTCATGGGTATCACTGAAGACTGACTCGGGCATCTGAAATGGAAGATAGGGAGTCTATCAAACTTGTGATTAAATAAAATTAGGCACTGAGGTGGAATAGGAAATGTCAGTAGTTGAACTAATATATAAAGCTGGTGATGTTTGTTTTTTGTTCAAGCTCAAAATAAAGGGTTAGTAGTTTTGCACTACCAGGATTAATCCCAACAGGATTAGCACATATCTGTACCATAAATAAGAAGGAGAATTTAAAATAAGCTTGGTTACGTGCACATATTTAGAACATTATAGGTAAAATTCAAATAACATATATAGGGTAGAAAGTGTATTGTGTACATAAATTTGGTAAAAGAGCTGGGGAGTTTGTTTTCATTATTTTATACTTAAAGGCATTGATATTTAAGCCATTTAAATAATCCAGGCACCACAGGCAAAACTCTATAATTTACCAAATCCAGCAAACTTTCGACCAAACCACAGTTCCCATCATAGGTGAAGTTTACTATTTGTAATAATTAAACAACAAAAATTATCATTTTTCATGTACAAACTAAATGTATACAGATAGTAGAATATTAAGATGATTTGATAGTGTAAAAGAAGTTGCATAGGACATACGCAAGTGTATACTGTACTTAGTAAAGAAATATAAAACTATGAGTGGATTAGGTATAAGAATGAACTAGAGAGGCACTAGCAATAATATGCATCAGACACTCTACTCAGGATTATAATATCTCATCTAGTGACAGAATATCAAAACTATATAGACTTTTGATTATTTGTTATTAATTCCCACACTATAATTTTCCTATCTATGAAAGTCACATCTGACTCTATGGCACCAATCATAGAAGAAAGATTTTTTTTTTCATTCAATCATCTTACATTTTAACATGGGTATTATTTCCTTAATAAAGGAATTTGCATAAGTGATACAGTTTGGGGAGTTTCCCACATTAAAATGTCTTTTACTATTTCCCTAAAAGCAGCACTCAGTTTTTTTTTTTCTTTCATTTTCTTAAACAGAGTTCATCCTGAACACTAGTTTTCTGTGATTGAAGAGATACACTTAGAAAAACATAATGGGCCATAGTGATTTGTATGATCAGCATCACCCCTCTAGTTGGCATAGGACTATGCTGCATATATTAAATAACATCCTGGAAAGACGAGTCATTACCGAGTGACACCAACGTTCCTAAATTCTCCAGTGTTCCATTTCATGATGCATGGACAGAAGATTTGCAATGTACCCTACTGCCATCCTGTTCATTCATAATCTTTGAGGGCAAGACCCAGGGTTCTATGTTATCAAGATCTTCAAATAATTTTTAGCCACACTAAATAAATTCGGGGAAATGATAGTTTAGGAGACACATTCATAAAGACATGATTTTCTTTGTCCAAAAAAAACTAACATCCTAAAAACTGGAGATATTATTTTTTTTTTATTTTATCAGCTTCTTTTTCTTACTTTCGCATTGCTGAACAGCTTTTACTAACAAACTGAATAAGCTGCTGCTACTACAGCCCTTTCGATGCTTAGTTTCCATTCCATGGTTTGCAAACATTTCATTTCTTTCCTCCTTCTTCTAACTCATTTCAGGGACATCACTATGCTATTACTACTCTTAATCCAAGATTACACTATGCCAAAGCTTCTAGAAAATAAACAGTCTCAGTGATTTCTAATTCAGGGTCTGGCTATTACAATCACCTGCCTGGATATTGGTTTTGTCATTTCAATCACTGCTGTCAGAGTCGTGGTGCATTTTCATGAATTGTAGCTGGGCATGTCAACATTTTTTTCCTGATGGAAATAGCCAAGAAGCCAGATGAAATCATACTTCAAATTCTATAAATGTTGCTTTATAAAATCTGTTATAAGAACTCCACCATTTATTATATAGTGATTTATAAGATAGTTACATGGAAATTTTAAGTAAAACTAAAAAATAAAATCGCCCTCCTACTTTGCTATTTTCTCTGTTTCTGTTTCAGATATATAATATTTAATTAATTCCATGTTAGGCTGCATTATTGTTTTTTGTCAATCAAGAAGAGACACTAAGTTTTCATTCTGTGTCTATCTATCTATCATCTATCTATCTATCTATATTTTAATATTTGTGACATTAGGTAAAAGTTTACACTGTGTGAGAATCTAATATGCAGGGACTCAAGTTCATATAAAATCTTGTCTGTCTGTGAATTGTTTTAATACTTTTTTTAAAAATTTATTTATTTATACATACAAGCTGGGGTACAGGCCAGAGGCGTAGGGTGGCGAAAGGGTTCACCAGAGACAGAGTGGGGAGCAGAACAGGCATATCAGAAATACACTGCTGAGGGGAGCAGCGGGCGAGGCAGGAGAGGTCTGCCACACCATGTGGGATTCTCCCCAGCTGGGCGTCGAACTCGCATCGCTGCTGCCGACAGCTCCACAGCCCAGTGCTTAACCGCTGAACCACCAGGGAGGCCGTGTCTATGAATTGTTTGCTAAATTTAAAGCCAAGTAATGTATCATACTACTGCTTTTGCTGACTGAAAAGGAGACCCCTGAATTTTCAGAAACATAAGAATCTCTTATCTGACTTGACACCCTGAGGAACGGAGTCTCTGCCACAGCTAGGGCTGACTGGTTTCCCTACTTGCATTGTGAGACAAACACCTTTATGACTCAAACTACTACCATGTTATTCCCTCAAAAAATGTGGCACCTGATGTAATATCTAATAAAAACAAAAATGACATAGTTCAGGGACTACTGCCAGCTCCTTTGGAAAAAGAAACATACATTCGGTAACTAATTAGAGGATCGTTAATCCACAGATACAGATCATGGAATACCTAATTAAGAACAACAGAGAAAGGGTTCAATCATTTTATTCCATTTACTCTAGGCTAGGAGATAGTTATGCTAGTGTTTCAAGTTTTCCCCACTCTACATCAACTTTATAAAATACTTTTAACTTCCATTCACCTTCATACATTGTAGAATGAATGTCATTCCTAGGCAGTTATTTTGAAAAAATAAATAATAATGTAGATAAAACTCTTAGTAAATTGCTTAGTAGAGAGTAAATAGTTGCCAAAATGATATATCATATTGCTTTTGTTATTTTTATGATTTGTAAGTATAATTTAAATTTTAAAATAATTATATGAGTATATATATTTATAATTTATGATGATTTTGGTACAGCTACGTAGTGAAAGGATTACTACCTTCAAGCTAATCAACATATACTTTTACATAACTAGATACAAATGGTCAACAGGTCATGAAAATGTATTCAATATCACTAATCATCAGGGAAATGCAAATCAAAATCTCAGTGGGATAATATCACATACCTGTTAAAATAACTATCATAAAAACCAATAAATGGTAAGTGCTGGATGGGGTGTGGAGAAAATAGAACACTTGCACACTGTTGCTGGCTTTGTATATTGGTACAGCCTATATGAAAACCAGTATGGAGCTCCCTGAGTACCCTTACCATTGAACAACCATGTGATCCAATAATTCCTCTTCTGCACATATTCCCAAAGAAAATAGTGTCAGTACCTTAAAGAATTATCTGTTTATTTATTATTTTAACATAAGAACTTACATCTACTTCCATTATTGCTATCATTAGATTTTTTTCTATGGAGATTTTACAGAGTCAGATTAAGGAAAAAAAATAGGGAAATTTAGAAATGAAGGTCATTAATTCTTAATATCCATGTCTCTCCCAAAACTGATATAGTATTGTAAAGCAATGACACCTCAAAAAAAAAAAAAAATGGAAAGACAGGAAAACAAAATAAAAAAACAAAAAAGTAATCAACATTTTCCTTCTTGTAGTCCAATTTGGAGAGTCTTCATTATGGAATTTCTACATCAATGTTTCCCTTCCATTCCAATCAGATTCTGATTTCTTCCAGCAGTGAACGCACCCCACCCGGCACATTTTAATCATCTTAGTCCTGTTTTTGCTCAAACCACATTTCCTTTCACAGTTCTATTGTGTTACCAAAAATCAAGTTCTGAAATGTATTTTGAATGCTATAAAACACAGCATACAGTTGTGAAAACATGGATAGATAGTTGTTCACACAAGGATCTTTGATAGCTCAAAATGTATGTTTAATTTTAAGGAATTTGTTGAAATATAGGTATATTTACCTTTTTTGACGTATTTTTCAGTGAAACTTTTTTTTCCTGTGATTTTTTTTTTCTTATTAAGGTAACATTAGTTTACAACACTGATGAGTTGAGGGCATGTGCTTTTGCTCAATGGTGAATGTGCATGTCCTTCAAAAATAAAGAAAATATGTAGGATGAAGTCATCTCATCTGAGCATCTATTTCATCTTATTGAACAGATAACAACACACCAGTTTTAAGCTTCTCTATTTTGTATAGGATATTTGACAAAGTAGTGAAAACACTGTAAAAATATTATTTAATTCTAACAGCATCATAGTATGAAAATAAGATAAAATTAGGGAAATAAAATTGTATTAAGTTATGTTTTGTTAAAAACATTTAGAAACAAAAGTAAAAAAACATACATACTTTAATTTAAACTGATATATTATTAATTTCATACACATAAAAAATATTTTTTACCCAAAACTGTATGATTAACATTAGTGCAAGTAATGGATTTTCTTCTTTTTTTCTTCCTAATTTATATCTTTTACATTATTGTGTATTTCCTGTAGGCTACCCACCACCATTAAAAGTTATTTTAATTCATTACAAATTTGAATGAAAAGTTCACATTTACAAAGCTAAACTACAAAATTATTTATATCCATCCTACCCATTCACTGTAAATAAAGATATCGATGGGTATGTAACTTTGTGTGCAATAACTGACTTTTTTTTACCATAATCTATGATCTAGGAGAGCAGAGATGATTCATTCTTGTTCAATATTTAGTCTCAAAACTAGAAAGAATAAATCGAGTTGTTTTAATGAATAAGTAGGTGGTATTTTCTTCTTACTCGGAGAACTAGAAAAATGTTTTAAAAGTATTTATTAACCTAGGCAGGCGAATCAGACCATGGAAATACCCTGCCTTTCTGCCTCATCTTTCCTTCCTCCACCCCAAAATCCATTTCGTTTTTATTTGATTTGTGCTTTATCTTTATATATGTTAATGTGATCAACTACTCAAATCTTCTGCAACTGTGACATTACTATTTAGGTTTCACGTGAATTATGACCAGTATTTTTGATTTATCATAAATTTGGCTGGTCTTCTTTCTCTGATAGGAGCCTATCGTTTATGTTCACACTGATTTAACAATGTTTTGTAATCAGCATATGTGATACACCAATTTATTTTCATAAAAGGTAAATTTTGTGATTGAAGTATTTTAAACACTTAAAAAATTAAACTGTTCAATTAAAGAGCATGTCCTGCTTTTTCCTGTGTCAAAACAATCTCTTGCATTACCCATGGCTAGACATCTTAAGAGGAAATTCAAAGAAATTGATTTGATAGCAGATTTTTATAAAAGTAGATTGATATCTTTCAGAATCTGTGTCATATATTAAAATAAAGTACAGTTTACATCTTTATACTCCATAGACATTTTATAACTGAAATGACTTTCATTATTCTCCCATCAGTATATCACTTGTTCCAACACTTCAGGGTACTAAAATCTTCATAGAGAGGGATGAGGAACAGCAGGCTATAGCTGAGGAAATTAAGCCAAATCTAAAAATCTGTTAAGGTATGAAAGCTCTGGCAGCATCCATTGGTGGACACACAAGATATTAATTATATAGAACTAAATATGTCTAAAAGGATCAGGTGGGCAATGTTGAACCAAGCTGGCAAGAAATTCAGGATAGAAAAGTCAGGGAAGGTCATACAACTAAGTTATCTAACTTGATTTGTCTGTCTGTCAATCATTTTAGTCTATCTGCACATTTAGTATGAACAAAAATAACTGAAGTTGTAAAGAGGAAAAATAGCTATTAAAAAATAAGATAAAGTGAGGAGATCATTTCTCAAATAATACATATGAATTTGCCAAATTACAAATTTAGACCTATCATTTTAGGGAGCAAGAAAAAGTCACATAAATGCTTTTATCAAAGCCAGTTCAATTACAGAAATGAGTCCAACTACTGATAATATTAGATTCTCTAAGAGATATCTTGAGATTCTCTTGATGGGTCCTTACTAAAAGAAAAGTAAGCATTGTAGTAATAATGATATGAAAAACATTTCTGTATTTAAAAAAAATGACCATTTTGAGGGTTTAATTTTGTATTAATGCAAAACAATGAAATAATGATCAGATATTTATCAACAAAAGCCTTTCACTGGGGGTTAAAAATGCAGCCTGGGCCTCCCTAGTGGCGCAGCGGTTAAGCGCTGCTCTGTGGAGCTGTTAGCAGCAGCGATGAGAGTTCGACACCCAGTGGGGGAGATTCCCACATGGCGTGGCAGACCTCTCCTGCCTCGCTGCTGCTCCCCTCAGCATTGTATTTCCACTGATCTGCCTGTTCTGCTCCCCACTCTGTCTCTGGTGAACCCTCTCGTGGCCCCATGCCTCTGGTCTGTACCCCAGCTTAAATGCATAAATAAATAAATCTTTCTAAAAAATAAAAATGCAGCCTGTGTCAGTAATGTTTTATAATAGTCTAGTTTAACTCAAAAACACAGGATGAAATGACATAAGAACACCATTTTTCAAGACATTGACAATTAGGCCATGGAGGACAGTTATTTCCATAATAAAAAATAAAGTGAGTCTTGTAATTGTCCCAGCTTATTGCCAGTAGTATTTCCAGATCAAAAAGCCGGGAGGGCAACTCAGAATCTGACAGAAGAGAGAGATGTCACAGCACAAACTAAGGTACTTGAGTTTATAAGGAAGGATGTCAGAGAAGAGAGAAATGTGGAGACAAAGAAATCCTAAGATCTATAGCATGTCCCCCTTGAGCATTTAGAAGTATAGAGATCAATGCAGCAAGTGAGGAAATTACCCTGGTCTGGAGAAAGAACCACCCATAAGAATTAGAGAGATTTAGAGAAGCTCATGCATCAGGGACTTTAGGTAGAGTACTACAAAAGATGATCCAGCCTCAGTAGAGATGTGCAAATAATTATCCTTACACTACAGTCTGTTCTGGTCCCACTTACCAACCTTTTTTTTTTAATATTTATTTATTTATACATACAAGCTGGGGTACAGGCCAGAGGCGTGGGGTGGCGAGAAGGTTCACCAGAGACAGAGTGGGGAGCAGAACAGGCAGATCAGAAATACACTGCTGAGGGGAGCAGCGGGTGAGGCAGGAGAGGTCTGCCTCACCATGTGGGATTCTCCCCGGCTGGGCATCGAACTTGCGTCGCTGCTGCCGACAGCTCCACAACGCAGCGCTCAATCGCTGCGCCACCAGCGAGGCTCCCCACTTACCAAACTTTAAAAGCAAATCTCAAACATTTTTCAAGTAACTTCTCAGATAAAATTCAATACACTTAGAGGAATATTATTCTCCTGTAAGTTAGAGAACAACATTCTGTAGCTGAAAATTTATGAATACCTTCCATGCAATCAGAATGTACTGGATGTGAAATAACAGCAGGAAAATATAATGATATGGTGAAAAAAGCAAATAAATTGCAAGACATCAAGGCTAAAATAGATGATAAAGTTGTCTTAACCTAATTCCAGGGGTTAAAAATGTCACATATAAGATTTTGCCTGTTCAATATCAGTATGGAAAAGATAAAACAAATTAAATATTACATATGACCACTACAATAATTAAGATGAAACATATACTGTTTGAGATTAACAGAAAATTAGTCACTTCTGCTAATACAGAAGAAAATGTGAAGTATTATCATGGGTCTATAATATTGGAAACTGGCCTCCCTAGTGTTGTAGAGGTTAACTCTCAGTGATATCACCGCCATGGCCTGAGTTTGATCCCTGTCCAGGAAGCTGACCCACATATGGTGCAACAGACCCCTCATGTCTCTCCCAATGCTTTCCTGAGCAGTGTGTTTCAGTAGATGTGCCTGTTCTACTCCCCTCTCACTCCCACAGCTCTGGCCTACACCCCAGTTCTTCTACGCAAAAATAAATAAATCTTTAAAAACAAGCAAATGAAACTAATGAAAGTTAATCATAGAATGGGAAATAGAGAATAAAAATCACTTAGAATAGGGGTATCTTCAAATCATATAATACACATGTTTAATTAGAGTCTCACAAGGAATATATAGTGAGAAAAAAGTATATGATGGCAAAAATATTGTCTAAAGTTGATCAAAATGCTACTATCATTTCTTTTTTTTTTTTAAGATGTATTTATTATTTATGCATACAAGCTGGGGTACAGGCCAGAGGTGTGGGGCAGTGAGAGGGTTCACCAGAGACAGAGTGGGGAGCAGAACAGGCAGATCGTGGGAAACACACTGCTGAGGGGAGCAGCAGGTGAGGCAGGAGAGGTCTGCTGCGCCATGTGGGAATCCCTGCCCCCCACCCCAGGCCATCGCTTCCCGCTTCCCACAGCACCATAGCACAGCGCTTAAAGGCTGCACCAAAAGGGAGGCCCCACTACTATCATTTCTAAGACCTTCAAAAAAATCCAGACACGAGAAACACGAAGGTCACCCCCGCAAAGACCATCATGAGCAGGCACAACAGCATATTCTGAGTCACTGTCCAAGTTCACAGAGTAAATAGTCTCAGAATTTTTTTTCTTTCAAAAATGGGTTATAGGGCCTCCCCGGTGGCCCAGCGGTTGAGCGCTGGGCTGTGGAGCTGTCGGCAGCGGCGATGCGAGTTCGACGCCCGGCCGGGGAGAGTCTCATGTGGTGCGGCAGACCTCTCCTGCCTCGCCCGCTGCTCCCCTCAGCAGTGTATTTCTGATCTGCCTGTTCTGCTCCCCGCTCTGTCTCTGGTGAACCCTCTCGCCGCCCCACGCCTCTGGCCTGTACCCCAGCTTGTATGTATAAATAAATAAATCTTAAAAAAAAATGGGTTATAAATATAAATACCTGTAAATATTAAAATATGTAAAAATTATCTGAATACACATTGGATGATTTGTTATCTCATGGTTTATGAGAGACATTTTTATATCTGAATGCTGCCTTTTATGTTAATTTTGATGATGGTATTTATTATATTCCTTATTATAGTATTGAATTACACAGCTGTGGTCTCATTTATGTTTTAACTGGTAAAGAACTAGAATTTCTGCTATGGAAAATAGATTCCATCAAGTGGCAAGAAAAAAAAATAATCTAGGTCACATACATTTTGACCTTTTAAATGACATATTAGCATAAGAGAGTCAGTTAAAAGCATATATTTTTGGAGCAACTTGTGTCTCAATTTTGAAATTTTTAATAGACATTTTAATATATTGAGAGAAGAACACCATGGCCAAGCTCTTAGAGTCATAAGCCAGTCCATAGTCAGGTGTTGCTTTTTCTCTTTCTTGTTTATGCAAATTACTTGCCTATGCTGTTTTTTTTTTTAAAGATTTATTTTATTTATACATACAAGCTGGGGTACAAGCCAGAGGTGTGGGGCAGCGAGAGGGTTCACCAGAGACAGAGTGGGGAGCAGAACAGGCAGATCAGAAATACACTGCTGAGGGGAGCAGTGAGCGAGGCAGGAGAGGTCTGCCGCGCCATGTGGGATTCTCCCCGGCCGGGCATCGAACTCGAGTCACTGCTGCCGGCTCCATAGCGCAGCGCCCAACCGCTGCGCCACCGGGGAGGCCCGCCTATGCTGTTTTAAGACAAGAATATGGATGCCCTTGTGGCTGGGTTGGTGTTGTTAGTAAGAGAGCTTCTAGATTGCTGTTAAAGTTCTGTTTGACTTGGTTGCTTTTACAGGTGTATTCAGTTTGCAAAAGTCACCAGCTTTAATGTTTTCTTTATATTTTATGGATGGAATTAGAGGGAATCATACTCAGTGAAATAAGCCAGAAAGAAAAAAAAATTATCGAATGGTTTCACTTATAACAGGACTATAGGGAGGCTGGGTGGGAGAGAGACACTCAGCGGTGGGGGGGAGGGGGAGGGGAGGATAAGGGCACAAAATGGAAGAGAGAGAATACAGGGGACCATGGAGATGGATCATGGGTGAATTGGTGGTGGGCTGCCCAAGGGGAATACAAAATGTAAAAGACATAAATAACAATAAAAATATTTTCTTTATATTTTAATGCATAATTATATTTAAAAAAAGTCAACATAAATAAAAAAAGAGCACACTTTTCCTTAGGGTATTTTGCAATACAGGCAATGTTTGCACAAAATAGTCTTGCTCCATAAGCTGACATCACATATTCTAAGGAGAATTTGTTAAAATGAAGACTAGAAGGATTATTTGGTAATTATCTGCAAGTCTGAATATTTCCTTTCAAGAATCTCTACAAAAGCATGCTACTCTATATAGTCACTATGTTTATATCAACCTTAGTAAGTTTTGCTCCAACTGAAGGCCACTAGTACTCACCATCATTTAATGAAGATAAGTAATCAATGAACTTAAAATTGGGAGTCTATCTGATGGGACTAATATAACCACATGAGTTCTTAGCAGTAGAGGTAGAAAAGAAAGCAAGAGAAATGAGGCAGAGATAATCAGAGAGCTATCCATTCTGAAGGAGCCACGTGGCTGGGGATGTGGACTGTCTCTAGGGACTGAAAAAAGGAAATAGGAAGTCAATTGTCAAACACAAGAAATTAGAGACCAATATCATACAAGAAGAATTAAATTATTCCATAAATAAGACTAGACTTGGATTGTGCCCCAAAGCCACCAAAAATGAGCCTGGGCTGAGAGGTACCTTGATTTTAATTTTTAAAAACCCTAAAATGAGCAGAGTCACCTAAAATGCTGACCTAGAAAACAAAGCTAGAATAAATGGATGCTATTTTAAACCACCATATTTGTGATATTTTATTTTACAGCAATAGGATACAGATTGGTTTGTTTATGAGAAAAAGATTAACAATAAAGTCTTTGGGTCATTTTAGTTACTTTGGCACTATTACATTATCTAGTTACAAAATCACTTTATCACAAATTCTCTTATACTTGAAAGAGATATTATGTATTAATATCAGAACTTTTATTTCTGAGACAATTTTCTTTTTAACACTGTTCTATTGCTCCCTAATTAATTATATATTTGGCCTACTACCTCTAATCCAGTGCCTCCATGTTCAGTGGTACAATAGGGAAAACTGACGTGATTGGTGTTATTTGTTTTTGTCTTTTTTTTTTTTTTTTTTTTTTTTTT
>PVIJ01016487.1:0-32515 GCA_004024925.1 Scalopus aquaticus | reverse complement strand
GGCACCAAGGCTAACTCACTTGGTACGGGAGGGATCCTCCGTATCAGAGGGGTCGAGCCGCGGGGCGGGGAGGTGGTGGTGCCGCACTGACAGACAGGGTGTGAGGAGGGCTCTGGGTTTCACAGTGTGGAGCCCGTGGCTTTGCCATGTTGTGAAAGGATCGCTTGGCTGATGTGTTGAAAATAGACTGTAGAAGGGCAAAGTGGGCGCCCCGCCCCTGCAATAATCAGGGGAGGATGGTGGCTTTGCCCGTGTTGGTAGCCGCAGAGGTGGTGGCGCGGGGAGGGCCGCGGGGTGCAGATGCGTGGAAAAGCGGCGACGTAAGAGAAGATGGGATCTGCTTGGGCATCTGCCCTACTGGAAGGAGGCAGCAGCAGTTGCTGGAGATGAGACAGTTAAGCTGAGAAACGAAGGGGGAGACGGGACCGAGGCTTTGGGTCAGGGCAGGAGGATCTGGAGAAGTAGGTTGTTTCAGGCTTTGTTTCTGCGCATTAATGACGCGTCGCTACATACTTGTCTCTTCACGTGTTGGGCTTCTCCCCTCAGGCGCTCACCATGGTTTCCCCACCACCAAAGCTCCCATAGTTCTCCACCGCAGTCCACGGTGCTCTCCCCCCACTTTCTCCCTTCCTCCCCCCCATCCCCACCCTGCTGGATGCCTAGACCTATGGTCAGCTCTTGAGGTTGGTTACAAAGTTTGTTTTTCTCTGGTCCTTGGTTTCTCTGTGTTCCCCCTGTGAGGCCACCTGGTGTTTGCCCTCCTCCTTCTGGCTACTTCACTTAGGATATTCCCTTCGCGCTCCATCCATGATGATGCAAATACCGTGAGTATCTATTTTGATCACTGAGTCGTATTCCATTTTGTGTGTGTGTGTGTGTGTGTGTGTGTGTGTGTGTGTGTGTGTGTGTGTGTGTGTGTGTGTGTATCACATCTTCTTGATCCAGTCATGTGTTCTGGGGCATTAGTTTGTTTCCATATCTTGGGTATTGTAAATAGTGCTGCGGTGCACACAGGAGTGCAGGTTTCCTTTTGAGTGAGTATTTGTGTCCTCTGAGTAGTAACCTAGGAGTGGAAGTTCTGGGTCTTGTGGTAGATCCATTTTCAGTCCTGATGAACCTCCACAGTTCTTCCATAGGGGCTGGACCAATCTACTATTTGTACCATCAACCTCAACCTCACCAGCATTTGTTGTTTGTTTTGCTTTTTTAATATACATATTGTGTGTGTGTGTGTGTGTGTGTGTGTGTGTGTGTGTGTATAGTACCTCATCATGGTTTAGATTTGCATTTCCAGATGATAAGTGGTAAACTTTTTTTATTTGCCTGTTGGCCTTCTAAATGTCTTCTTTGGAGAAGTTCTTCTGCCCATTCTTTATTGGTTTCTTTTCTCTTGTTGAGTTTTATCAGCTCTTTGTGGATCTTCCGTATCAGTCCCTTGTCGGATGTGTGGGGTGCAAGTATTTTCTCCTATTCAGTAGGGTGTCTCTTTGTTTTGGTTACTCTTTCTCTGTAAAAAGCTCTTTTGTTTGATGTAGCCCAATTTGTTTATTTTCCCCTTTGTTGTCCTTGCCGCTGGAGATGATCCACAAAGGTGTGTCTGAAGGTTAGGTAGTGGGTGTTTGCCTATGTTTTCTATATTTGATGATTTCAAGTCTTTTGTCCGTTTTGAGTTGTTTTTGTACATGGTGTGAGGTAGGACTCGTTTCATCCCTTCACAAGTGGCAGCCCAGTTTTCCCAGCACCGTGTAGTGAAGAGACTTTCCTTGTTCTGTGCAAATACTTTGCTCCTTTGTTGTAGATTGATTGTCCATCAATATGTTTGATTTCTAGGTTTTCAATTATCTCCCATTGGTCTGTGTGTGTTTTTGTTCAGGTACCATGCTGTTTAATTATGCTGACTTTGTACTATAGTTTGAAATCCAGAAGTCTGATGCCTCCATTTTCATCCTTTTTTGTCAGGAGAGCTTTGGCTGCTTGTGGTTTTTGTGGGTCCACATGAATTTCAGTAATCTTGTTCTCTTTCCTTGAAGAATGTCATTGGTACTTTTTGGGGTTGCATTTTTATAAGTACATGAAACTTAATGGATGTTTTCTGATTACTTTCTAATGAGGATGCCTCTGTTTATTCGACAGTTGCCAGCAATCTGAGCATGAAGGAATTCTTCTCACACCCAGTATTTCCCTGGCCTGACTTCTGACATGCTGTAAAGGTTTAATAGTGTGAGTTAGGAGCTCAGCTAGATGGTAGATCTTTGTTACACTTGAGTCTGCCATTTATCAGACTTTTTCCTCCTTCCCCTGCCCAGCTGATGTGTCTGGCAATAATGGAAGGTGAAGTGTCTGATAAAAAGTATAAGCCTAGACAGTGCTAAAAAATCAAGAAAGTCAAGTCAGATATAGCCATGACGGTATCTCACAATCAGTAGTGGTGTGCTTGTTTGTGCATGGGGCACGGTCTCCATCTCACTCTGCACCTCCTGGCGGGGAAAGGGGGTGTGTGAATTGTAATCGTGATCAGTACATGAGTGGATCTTTATTTCCCTAGTTTAATAACTGTATTGAATGAAATGATGGCAATTCTCAGGAAACATCCTTCAAAGCAATGTTTCTCTTACAGAGGCACACCATGCTTGCCAATTTGGTGACTACACATGAGCAAAAGGGAGAAGATGCAGGCATTCATGACACTACCGCCTAGAGAACAACACTGTTAACATTTTCTTGCATATTCATTTATACATTTTGAACTTTGTTTTTTTCTCATGACACAAAAGGTCATATCATTAAGTTTCTGTCATTCTTTATATAAACTCTTTAAACATCATTGATATATTTACTGTAATTGAACTAGTTTTAAGTCATTCTTTATTCATCACTGTATTTCAATTTTTATCTTAACTTTTCCTCTTTCCATATGTGCACATTTTCCACTCACTCCCCACCAACCCCTTGTGCCCACACCCTATCTACCTCATTTCCCCACTTCCTCTCCCCTCCCCCCCATTCTCTCTGGTAACCATTATACTCTTCACCAAGTTCAAGATTCATTCCTGCTCTATTTTGCCTGTGTATGTTTTTTTTTGCCATTGTTTATATTCCAAGGATGAGTGTACTAACTGAAATCTGTTTTGCACTTCTTATTTACCACAGTCACCTCAAGATCCATCCATTTTGTCCCAAATCCCGTGCTTTCATCTTTTTCACAGCTCAATAATATTCAGTGAGTATAGATTGCTGCTTTATTATGCATTCATCTGTTGAAAAGCACTTGTGTTATTTCCATGACTTGGCAGTTGTGGACAGCGCTGCTATGAACATAGGCACAGATAAATATTTTCATTCAGAGTTTTCATTTTAATGAATAAATATCCAGTAGAGGCATTGCTGGATCATATAGAATTTCCATATTATTTTCTTGAGAAATCTCCATGGCATTTTCCTCAGGGGCTATGCTAACTTGTATTCTAAACAGTGGATGAGAGTTCTTTTTGCAGATGTTCTTATGTCTAAATCTTTAACCCATTTTGAACTAATTTTTGTGTATGGAGTTAAGTATGGATCTTGATTCCATTTTTGCAATTGGCTATCCATGTTTCACATCATTTATTAAAGAAGCTGTCTTATCTCCATTGCACAACCATAGTTACTTTGTCTAGAATTAACTGCTGATATTTCTCTGGGCTTTCTGTTCTATTAGTCTTGAGTATTTTTCTTTGTTCCAGTACCATACTGTTTTGATTACTGTTGCTGTGTAATATTATTTGAAGTCAGTAGTATGATACCTCCATTTTCCTTTTCTCTCAGGATTATTTTAGCTATTTAGGGTTTTTTTTTTAATAGTTCTATATAAGTGTAATAATTGTTCCATTTCCTTGAAAAAAGTCATTGATGTTTTAATAGGTATTACATTGAATCAATAAATTGATTTGGGTGAAATGGCCATTTTAATGATGCTAATTCTTCCCACCAATGAGCACAGAATATCTTCCTGTGTATTTTGTTTTCTTCAACAGAGTTTTAAAGTTTTCATTATACAATCGTTCACCGCCTTTATTATATTAACTCCCGGGCATTTCATTCCTTTTGGCATGACTACAATAAATGGGACCTTATTCCCTATTTCCCTATTTCCGTCTTATGATATATCGTTTGCATAGAAATGCCGCTGAGTTTTTTGTATTGATTTTGTATCCTGCCACCTCACTGTATTCATCTATTCATTAATTTTTTGGTAGAGTCTCCTGAACTCCCTTAGTATATTATTAGTGTGTCATCTGTAAACAATGACCATTTCACCCTCCTTTTCCAATTTATATGCCTTCATGTCTTTTTCTTGCCTAATTGCTTGAGCTAAGACTTTCAACACTATGTTGAGTCGCAGCAGTGAGAGTGGGCATCCTTGTCTTGTTCCAGATCTAGGAGGGAACGCAGCCAGGTTTCTACTGTTGATTATGATGCTGGCTGTGGGTTTGTCATATAAGGTTTTTATAATGTTCAGGTGAGTTCCATTTATTCCAATTTATTATTTTTATCATAAATGGATGTTGGATCTTGTCAAATGCTTTTTTGGCATCTGTTGAGAGAATGTGGTTTCTGTCTTCCTTTTGGTTGATCTGGTGAATGACAATGATTGGCTCATGTGGAGCCCAACTTGTACCCCTGGGATGAAGCCTGCTATCATGGTGGATGATCCTCTTGTATGTCACTATATTTGGTTTGTTAGGATTTTGTTAAGGTTTTGTATTTATGTTCATCAGAGACATTTGTCTATAATCTTTTTACTGTTGTCTTTGGTTTTGGGATCAGGGTAATGTTGGCCTCATAGGATTGTTATAGGGCAGGGAGAGGGACACCCCAGAACGCCCAAACCTGCCCGTTCTAAATACGCTCTGCCATCTGCCGCATCAATACAAAACATACAAGACCTTTAGTGGAAAGAAACTTTAATACAATTAGAAAAGACAGAGAAGACAAAGAATATAGTTGCTAAATCAAGCATCCAAAGTTACCCACCTCTCGTGAGTAAAAATCCACCCACATGGGACTGGCTCAAAGCAAGGCCCGTAGGCCTGCCACAAGTGTAAAACAGCTTTCGGCAGGGACTCATACCAAAGGGTCAGAAGCAGCCAGACAATTCTGGGAGTTAAAGAGCAAAATCAAAACCAAATATCAATGTTGCCATAGTCAACCTCCCCACGGGTCTCTCACCCACATCTGTTACAATCAGTCCAGGCCAGTGCAGCTTCTTTACATGTTTCTCTGCTCCTTGTGCCTCTTCTGGCCTCCATCCTGCTTCCTTCCTTCTTCTATCTGTTCTGTGTGTCTTGTGTCCCTCCTTCTCTCCTCTCCTGCTTCTTATCTCCCCTGCTCAGCTCCACCCTCCCTTGGGTGGGGCAGGGAACCTGGAACACACCGTTATCCTGGGGACCACCCTGTTACAGGATGTGTTAGTATGTAGAGTACAATCTACATCTCACTCTGCACTGCCTGGAGAGGCAGGAGGGAATGTTTGGATGGCGTTTTCTTCCCTCTTTGATATTTTTTTTGAAGACTTTGAGTGGGATAGGTATTAAATCTTCTTTGAAGGTTCATAGAATTCACTGGAGAAGCCATCTGCTCCTTCTAGGCTTTTTTCTAGGGAGACTACTACTTATTGTTTCCATTTCAGCACTTTTAATTGGACTGCGTAAGTTGTTTATTAATATTTCATCCTGATTTAAGTATTGGGAGATTGAATGAGTCTAAAATTTGTCCATTTCTTCTAGGTTGTGCAGTTTGTTTGCAGACTTTTGTAGTGGGTTCTTAAAATCCTGCATATTTCTGCAATATGTCGTAATTTTATCTCTTTCATTCCTGATTCTATTTATTTAGGCATTCTCTCTTTGTAAGCTAAGCATTTAAATATTTGAAAAAATGAATTTTTCAAAGAATCACTTCTTGGTTTCAGTGAACTTTTGGATTGTCTTTGTTTTCTATTTCTATTTCTCTTATTTTTGCACAAGTTTTTATTTCCTTCCATTGGTTTTTTGGATGCTTTGTTCCTTTTCAGCTTTTATTTTTTATTTTTTTTATTATTATTAGTGTCTTTTACATTTCTGTATATTCCCCGTTCGTTTCCCACCACCAATTCACCCATGAACCATCACCACAGTCCCCTGTGCTCCCCTCTGCCCCGTTCTGAGCCCCAGTCCTCCCGCCTCTCTCACTGGTTGACGCTCTTGTATTTGGTTCCCCTATATTGCTGTTATAAGTGAGACCATTCGTTATTTTTCTTTTTCCTTTTGGCTTATTTTGCTGAGCATGATCCCTTCTAGTTCCATCCATGTTGCTGCGAATTGCATGTGTTTATCTTTTTTGAATGCTGAATAGTATTCCATTGTGTATATGTACCACGTCTTCTTGATCCAGTCATCTCTCTTTGGACATCTGGGTTGTTCCCAGATCTCTGCTATTGTAAATAGTGCTGCAATAAACATACGGGTACATGTATCCTTTTGGATTAGTGTTTTTTTTTTTTTTTTTTTTTTTTGGGGCTCCTTGTGGATTTTAGTTATCAGTCCTTTATCAGTTGCATTGTGTGCAAAGATTTTTTCCAAATTAGTAGGGTGTTTGTTTATTTGATTATTGTGTCTTTTTCTGTACAGAAGTTTTTTAGTTTCATGTAGTCCCATCTGTTTATCTTTTCCTTGACTTCCTTCGCTTTTGGGGCTGTGTCTTTAAAGATTTTGCTGAGATGTATGTCGTGTAGAGTTTTGCCTATATTTTCTTCTGTAAATTTTATGGTTTCAGGTCTTACATTCATGTCTTTTATCCATTTCGAGTTGACTTTTGTGCAGGGTGTGAGGTAGTAGTCTAGCTTCATTTTTTTGCATGTGGCTGTCCAGTTTTCCCAGCAGCATTTATTGAATAGACTGTCCTTGTTCCACTGCATTTTCTTTGCTCCTTTGTCAAAGATTAGTTGTCCATAGGTATGTGGATTTATTTCTGGGTTTTCTATTCGATTCCATTGGCCTCTGCTTCTGTTTTGGTTCCAGTACCATGCTGTTTTAATTATTATGGCTTTGTGGTATAGTTTGAAATCTGAGAGTGTAATCCCTCCATTTTCTTTCTTTTTAGTCAGGAGAGCTTTGGCTATTCAAGGTTTTTTGTGGTGCCATATGAATTTCATCAATATTTGTTCTATTTCTTTGAAGAATGTCATTGAGATTTTTATCAGAATAGCATTGAATCTTTAAATTGCTTTTGGCAGTATGGCCATTTCGATAATGTTAATTCTTCCAATCCATGAATATGGGATGTCTTTCCATTTTTTTGTGTCCTCCTCTATTTCTCTTAATAGGGTCTTACAGTTTTCTTTGTATAAGTCCTTTACCTCTTTTGTTAGGTTTATTCCCAGGTATTTTATTTTTTTTATTTCAATTTTGAAGGGGGTAATTCTCTTGATTTCTTCTTCTTCTGATTGAGTGTTTGTATATAGGAAGGCTACTGATTTTTGTATGTTGGTTTTGTATCCTGCTACTTTACTGAACTGGTCTATAATTTTGAGTAGTTTTTCTATGGAGTTTTTCGGATTCTCTGTATATTATCATATCATCTGCAAAAAGTGATAATTTCTTCTTTCCCTATTTGGATTCCTTGTATGTCTTTCTCTTGTCTTATTGCTCTGGCTAGGACTTCCAGTATTATATTGAAGAACAATGGTGAGGGTAGACATCCTTGCCTTGTTTCTGATCTTAGGGAAAAGGCTTTCAGCTTCTCACCATTGAGGATAATATTGGTGGTGGGTTTGTTGTATATGGCTTTTATTATATTGAGGTATGTTCGTTCTAACCCAAGGATTTCGAGGGCCTTTATCATGAATGGATGTTGCACTTTGTCAAATGCTTTCTCAGCATCTATTGATATGATCATATGGTTTTTATTTTTCTTTTTGTTGATGTGTTGGATTACACTGATTGATTTTCGGATGTTGAACCATCCTTGTGTCCCTGGAATAAATCCCACTTGGTCGTGTTGTATTATCTTTTGGATGTATTGTTGGATCCTTTTGGCTGATATTTTGTTGAATATTTTTGCATTGGTGCTCATTAAAGAGATTGGTCTGTAGCTTTCTTTTCTTGTGTTGTCTTTGTTTGGTTTTGGTATTAGTGTAATATTGGTCTCATAGAACGTGTTTGGTAGTATTCATTCCTTCTCAATTTTTTGAAAGAGTTTGTGTAAGATAGGGATTAGTTCATTTTTGAACGTTTGGTAGAATTCATTTATGAAACCATCTGGTCCTGGGCTTTTGTTTTGGGGGAGGGTTTTGATTACTGTTTCAATTTCACTTCTTGTTATTGGCCTGTTTAGATGTTCTATATCTTCTTTATCTAGTTTTGGGTGGTTGTATAGTTTTAGGAATTTGTCCATTTCCTCTAAGTTGTTGAACTTGTTTCCGTATAGCTGTTCATAGTAATATCTGGTGATTCTTTTGATTTCTGCTGTGTCTGTTGTAATTTCTCCTCTTTCATTTATGATTCTATTTATTTGTGTTCTCTCCTGTCTCTTCTTTGTAAGCCTGGCTAGAGCTTTGTCTATTTTTTTTTTTTTTTTAAAGAACCAGCTTTTGGTTTCATTGATCTTCTGGATTGTTTTTTTTTTTTTATTTCCATTTCATTTATTTCTGCTTTGGCTTTTATGATTTCATTTCTTATGTTGGCTTTGGGTTTTTTTGTTGTTCATTTTTTAGTTCTTTGAGATGGGAGATTAGATTGTTTCTTTGAATTGTTTCTTGTTTCTTGATGTGAGCCTGTATTGCTATATATTTCCCTCTTATTACTGCTCTTGCTGCATCCCAAACATTCTGGAATGTTGTGTTTTCTTTGTCATTCATTTCTAGGTATTTTTAATTTCTTCTTTCATCTCCTCATTAGTCCAGTGATCTTCCAGCTGTGTGGGTTTCAACCTCCATGAAGTAAGAGGATCCTTTTTTTCTCTTCATGGTTTATTTCTAATTTGATTGCTTTATGATTAGAGAAGATAGTAGGTATGATTTTGATCTTAGTGTATCTGTTGAGGTTTGTTTTGTGACCTAGGATGTGATCAATCTTGGAGTATGATTCGTGTGCACTTGAGAAAAATGTGTATTCAGATTTTGGGGGATGTAGTACCCTATAAATATATGTTAGGCCCATGTGGTCTAGGTCCTTATTTAGAGCTTTAGTGTCCTTGTTTTTCTGTCTTGTTGATCTGTCCATTGGTGAGAGTGGGGTGTTGAGATCTCCTACTATATATGTATTTTCTTTGATGTCTGTTTTCAGGGATGATAATAATTGTCTTATATATTTTGGTGCTCCTTCCTTTGGGGAGTATATGTTGATTAGGGTTATATCATCCTGCTGTATTGTCCCCTTTATCATGATGTAGTGTCCATCTTTGTCTTGTTTTACCTTTTTTTAGCTTGAAGTCTATTTTATCTGATGTAAGTATAGCTGTCCCTGCTTCTTTTTTTGGTCCGTTTGCTTGTAGGATTTTTTTCCAGCCTTTTACTTTCAATCTGTATTTATCTTTTGTAGTTAAATGTGTTTCTTGTAGACAGCAGAAGGTTGGGTTCTGTTTTTTGATCCATCTTGCTACTCTGTGCCTTTTTATTGATGAGTTTAGTTCATTTACATTTAGAGTTAATATTGATACCTTGGCATCTACATTTGCCATTCTATTTATCTTTTTGTGTTCTTATTTCTTGTTTTATTCTGATCTTCTTTTTCATTCCTCTGTTTGTTTTGGTTTTAGGACTTGTAGTATTTTTTGGAGTGGGGGTTTAGTCATGATGAATTTCTGAAGTCTCTGTTTGTCTGGGAAGGTCCTTATGCTTTCTTCATAGAAGGAGATCTTTGCCTGGTAAAGTATTCTTGGTTGGTATTTATTGTCTTGGAGTTTGTTGAATATGTCCCTCCATTCTCTTCTTGCCCATATTGTTTCTTCGGAGAAGTCTGATGTCATCCTGATTGGTTTTCCTTTATACATTAATTGTTTCCTCCCCCTTGTCAGCTTCAATATTTTTTTCTTATCCTGTACTCGTGTTTTACTATCATATGCCTAGGTGTAGTTTTTCTAACATCATGTTAATTTGGAGTTCTTTTTGCTTCTTGTATGTCTATTTTCATACTTGGAAAGTTTTCTTCTAGCTACTCCTTAAATATTTTCTCTGCCCCTTGGACCCTTCCTCTCCTTCTGGGATTCCTATAACTCTTAAATTTCCTTTCTTCGTGGTGTCAGATAGTTCTTGAATTGTTTTTTCATTTTTTTCTCTTCGTGCTTCTATTTCCTTTTCCTTTTTGATGCTTTTATTATCTGAACCTTTGAGTTTGCTGACACGGTCTTCCATATGATTTATTCTGCTTTCTTTGCTTTTCCCAGTGTTCTTTACTTCTTCTATTAGGCTCTTATTCTCCTTCTTTAGGGTCTTGATTTCATTCTTCAGATCGTTAATTATTTTTTTCATTTCTTTTTTTTCCTTGAGTATCATGATTTTAAATTCTCTGAGAGGCAGAACTCTTCCATGTCATTATTGGTGAGTTCTGATGCTTGATTGTCTTTTTGCAGTGTGTCCTCCCCTGAGGACTTGCTTGGTTATTTGTATTTCTCTTTCTCCCTGTTTATCTTCTGATTTGTTGTAATTGTTGGGAAATTGTGGCACTGGCACTGGCAGGCATCTTTTTGGGGTACTCCTTCCTGGATGTGGAGGGCTGATGGTCTGATCAATTAGGTCCTGCTAGGCCAAACCACTGGTGGGTAGTGATGCTGTGGGTATGTTGTCTGTAGAGATCCTCTCCCTCTGTTTTAACTCCAAAGGTCCAGAAGGTGATTGTGTGGTCCCCGGCTCCAACAGTGGTGTAGAGGCTGTGCTTTACCAGGGATCGAGATGGTTGGTGTTCTCAGTGCCAGCTCTACTCAGTTCAGAGAACCCTAGCACTGAGGGCTGTGGCTGGTCTGCAGTAGCTCCCTGCAGGCTATCCTATCCAACCGGGGCTCATTTTTTCAGTTTCAGTGTGCAAAAATAGTATTTTCCCCTATTGCACCCACGAGTGCTACAGCTCAGAGCCAGTATTGGCAGTGGTGATGGAGGTGGTGGTGTAGGTGTGAGGCCTACTCCAGTGCGTGCTAGGATCAGGTCCGAAAACCCGAGGCCGGAGGCTTAACTTGCTCCGTGAAGGCTAACTTCTTGGCATGGCACTCACGTTCTCTCCGTTGGACTGAGTGATGTATGTTGTACCTTTCCCCTAGGATGCTTGGGAGTCTGCTTCCCGGGGGAGGTCTGGGGGCCCTGTCTGAGGTGGCAGCAGCGGAGTGGGGGTGGCCAATCAATCCGGGTTCCCCCCACTCCCTTGAGACCCCTGCGCTGTCACCTGAGGGAGTAACTTGTTCTTGGTGGCTAATCTCCCGTCCAGGAACTCACCCGGTACAAATGGATGCTGACGGTTCCTTGTGTCCGAGAGTTTGCTTCCCCAGCTGGCCTGGGGGTTCAGCTGGCAATGGCAGCAGTGTGTGGAGGTGGTCGATAAATCTGGGCTCCCCTCGGTTTCTGGGAACCCCTGGAGCACACACCCGGGGGTGTAACTTTCTCCGGGTGGCTTGGTTGCCGTCCAGGGACTCACCTGCTATGGGGTGGAGTGCGCGCGGAGACGATTCCTTCCCCTAGAGCGCCCAAGAGTTCGCTTCCCCATGTAAGCCTGGGGGCTCAGTCTGGCGATGGCGGCCGTGTGTGGAGGCGGTCACTCAATCTGGGCTCCCCTTGGATTCTGGGAACCCCTGGAGCACACGCCCGGGGGTGTAACTTTCCCCAGGTGGCTTGGCTGCCGTCTGGGGACTCACCAGGTATTGGGTGGAGCGCGTGCACGGGGACCTTTTCAGTTTTTAATTTCAGTGTTTTTAACTGAAGAGTTAGGTTGCAGAGCAGGCTGTGGGCA
Source organism: Scalopus aquaticus (assembly GCA_004024925.1). Lineage (NCBI taxonomy): Eukaryota > Metazoa > Chordata > Mammalia > Eulipotyphla > Talpidae > Scalopus > Scalopus aquaticus. The sequence continues at coordinate 20,567 of PVIJ01016487.1, read as the reverse complement.
GTGAAAGAAGGCAGGTATATCTGCCAATGTGTCTGTCTTGTATTGGTTCCAATCCAAAAATCAAAGGTCCATTTTTTAATATTCTGGAAGCAGTGTCTCTTTATAGTGCATTTGGGAGATGTATTTTTGAAATCTACACTGTGAAAGAGGAGACCGTTTATATTGCATTCTAAACACTTTGCAATGCAGAGTAAAATTCTGTAAGAACAAGTTCTCCCTGAGGCAGAAATAAGACAAAACTGGGTTTTCCTGTGGCTGCTTTAATCCTCAATTTGCATTCTCTTTTTACCAAAAGCTGCTCAGGCACAGAGTCCTCTCATCTTTTTTACATGTTTGCCCAACATACAGGCCGCTTCTTCAGATGAATAATGAAAGCAAGGACTCAGCAACACGACAGTCTCACCACTCACACCTTCAACAGACACTGCACTGGGTCACGTCATAGAAGATCACGTCTTTTCGTGAACACAACCAGTAGTGATTTAGCAGAAGGCATTTTTAGATCTACGCTTCTCGTTTTCTTTGGGAAACCATAGCCCTGTGTTTTCATTTTGGTTTGGAGTTGAAGCTGAAAGAGGAGTATCTTCACTGTGCCTGGGTGGAGGGGGGTTTCTACCCCAGTTATACAGCTGTTGCAGGTGGGAAAAATCTGGTGGTTGAGAAAAAGTACTTGGGTTTTGGAGGAGGGCACAGAATCACTCTGACTACTGAGCTCCTTATTTCTGTATGAACAAGAGTCCATAGACTTTCTGGGATCCTGTGAGGTCATGCCCCTAGATGTGAAACACCATGGCCGGCATCAGGGTGAGTACGGCTCTTCCTTCTCCCACAGGTGTCACTCGGTCACTTTTCAGTAAAAGTGATCAGCCACTGGAGGATGGAAGTCCGGGGAGACTTGAGGACAGAGTTCTCCATGCCGTCACTCTGGCTTCCTGTTCACCCATCTATGCTCCATCCTCCCCATATACATTGAACCCAGTAGGAAACTAGGAAGAGCTGAAGGAAAACTAAGAACATGTAAAAGCGTTGAGAGAACTGATAGAAAAGATGAACGTCTGTAGAAGAAAGGGCCTGAGTGAGTGGTAGAAGAGCATGAGTTTAGTGCTCTCCAGCGCGCTCTTACAGAGGACAGGACTCTTCATCACAGTTGCTGGTAGAAGGCAGAATATGCGGGCACTGAGGCAGATGTCGGGTTCAGATGGACGGGGTCATGGGAGCGGATTGAAGGGTTTTAAAGAAAAAGGACAAAGTATGAAAGTTTTTTTTAAGGGGGCAAAATGCATGAACTAGGGAAATGTACTGAGCTTCGCAATATAAAGGCGCCTGGTATTCATGGCGATGCCCCAGAGGGGGCGAGTTAGCTTAGTGGGCTGCGTTCCTCTGGAGACTCTGGGGCCTCCACAGGCATGTAGAGCGGGTGGGAGTGCACTGAGAGGCTTCCCCAACAAGTGCAAGAGGACAAGGGCTTGGGAGTGTGTGTGTGTGTACACGTGTGCGTGCACACACGTGGGGGGGTGGAAGGGGGTTTAAAATGCTATATCTTTGGGCTGTAAGCTTGGTGAGGAGGGAAGCAGGGCCATGGGAAATGAGGCGGGGACCAAAGGACAGGCGGTAGATGGATGAAAATAGTCTCCAAGGGTGGGGAGGATGTAGATGGAGCTGAAAAGACGGCAGGTCACGGGAGGAGAGCGCAGTGCTTACGGCCTAGAGTATGGAGACCCATAGCTGCTAATAGCCAGGTCTCTTCGGCTGACCTTGGGGGTCAGTGGCTGAGGTCAGGCTGAAGAAAGTGGGGGGCTGAGGAGCTTCAGTGCTGGGGTTGTCATCCCTATGGCTATGGAAATCAGCCAGGTTTATGGCAAGACTTTGTTGGAAAAAATGACTGCGGCCATCTTGTAGGAATGAGGAGAAACTGGGGATGGCTGTGGGCCGTGCACAAGAGCCCAAGAATCGCATTTAGATCAACAGCGTGTCTGCCGTGCAGTTGAGAGGGAGAGCAGATTAGGCCCAGGATCCTAAAACACATCGCTTTCATGGGTTGAGTTGATGAGGAACTTGTGAAATGGTTTGTGTGTGTTCAGAAATACCCACCGTGCCACACAAGTTGGAAAGTTTCCTTTACGAATGGCTGTTGTTTTGTTCAGGCCTACAGATACCCTGTGAGGTCAAATGTTGGGGTATTGCCACACTTAACACCCGTCACTTGCTTTTTACATAACTCAGCTACTGAATCTCAGCAATGTTCTTTCTTGTTACTCCATTAAGGCAATTACTGGCGGAACTGAGCGGCACTGCACGATGTAGCCCCAGCCCTTCTCCAAGCACACTCGTCATGGTGGATCCTAAAGATGCTCTGGAGCTGAGAAAGACACCTCAGTGACGGGAATGGATTGTGATTCTGTGAAAGGAAGGATTTAAAGAATATTAGTTTTCTTTTGGTAAAGAGGTAATTTTGTCTTAAAATGATTGTTTCAAAATGAAAATGACAGGACATGAGGAGTAGAGCACATTAGAAAAGGAGTGAAAGCTGTCAAGTGTCTACAGAAATGGCAGCTTTGTGGAAAGTGGAAAGGGAATCTTAAAGAGACATGTATGTGATCAGGCTGACCAAAATGGAAATGGATTTATTTAACTTAAATTTCAGTAACAAGCATAGTAATGGAAAATTAGAATTTAAGGGATATTTTCTGTTCAAAGGACAAAACTTTGCATTTCTTTCTAAATAATTTAAGAAATTACACTAGATCAATTTTTGCTTGTTCGCTCTCATGAGAGCTGTTCCAGAGAGAATCCCACAGCAGCGAAGAGGCTGCAGCACCAGAGGCCAAGAGGCTACATGGGGAGGGCCTGGACGTCCAGGCCTTTGGGTGCCAGTAGGTGCTCCCAGAGGGAGGTCCAGGGCAGCAGGACTAGGAGAGGGGTGGGAAGGAGAGTGGAGGCAGTGTGGGCCCCCCAGCCTGGCCAGGGTGCTTGAAGTGAGATCCGTCCCTGACAGAAACACTGTCCGGTGTCTAAGAACCGTGGCTTCGGCTAACAGTGCCCCTACTCCTCAGTGAAGCACTGCTCTCCCGGCAGGCCGACAGCCGCCACCTCTGTCCTGAATGGCAACCGTCCAATTATAGAAAGGGTCATGTTCCAGACATGGGAACACACGGGTTGGAATTTTATCTCTGACCTATCATCTACACCCCCACATAGATAAACCCCCAGGGTAAAACCTCAGCTGTTCTCTTGGAACTACAGTAATGTTGGTTAGTAATTTGCAAACAATGTTTTTTACCTCATGGTGATGTGAAACCCTGGTGACTTGAAATCACTCTTAACCATTCTGCATTTTCATTCACTGATACTTGCCGATCGAGCGCCCTTTTGGTCCAAGTTCATAAACTTGTAACAAACAATAAATTCATTTGGTGACTGGTTGGGGTTGTGCCAGGGCATGTCACAATATAGTCCTCAGGGGGTATTGTGACCTTACTGTCAACTGCCTTCTAGAAAACAGGCCCCAGGTACCACAGCATTTCACTGGTGTCTCCCCTAGGATCAGAGCCTTTCCCGCCCCTAGTTGTGAGCGTTTTAACGGTGTGGGGGCCTGATAGCGCACTGTGCCAGCATCTGTACCTGCTCCTTGGCCCAACCCCGTCTCCACAGCTGTGATGTCAGGGCCCGGGGCAGCTGCCATTGTACTTGGACTGAGTGGGAAACTGACAGGCTCCCCTTGAATGACCCTTTGGGGCACAGATCACAGGTAAGGGCGATGGCAGGCATTAAATTCTATCAAACCTGGGCCTCCCGGGTGGTGCAACGGGTTAAGCGCAGCGCTGTGGAGCTATCAGCGGCTGCAGCGTGAGTTTGATGCCCGGCCGGGGCGATTCCCACATGGTGCAGCAGACCTCTCCTGCCTCGCCCGCTGCTCCTGTCAGCAGTGTATTTCCGTTGATCTGCCTGTTCTGCTCCCTACTCTGTCTCCGGGGAACCCTCTCACTGCTCCACACCTCTGGCCTGCACCCCAACTTGTATGCAAAAATAAATGTTAAAAAAAAATTCTATCAAACCTGTCTCCCCACTTATCTGGAACATGAGCCTTCGTGTAGTTTGCATGGCCAAAAGAAGCCCCATCTTCTACTTCAAGTGTACATGTGTCCTCTGTCCCCACAACCATCCTCATAAAAATGCTTGCCCTGATATTCCATCCTCTAAAGACCACCTTTAGGGCTCAACACACCCTCTTTTGAACCATATAAAACAGTCAAGGCCCAGGTGCTCAGTCTCTTGAGAACATTGAGTATTTCTTACGTCGCGCCAGAATTTTATCACATCCTCCCTGTTCAGGGATGGGACACGAGGGGGGATTGCTGCCCCTCAAATATAGCAATTAGGGAAACATTTCATTCTGCAGATGACCACGATGGCAGCAGGATATGAAAACCCAGCTGAGAGACAGGCCATCCCCTCGGGGACCCTGCGCCACGAGCAGGACCCGCTGCAGGGACCCCGCTGGTTCTGTGGGGCTGTCAGTCTGGTGAGTTTTGCTACTGAAAAATCATGCGCAGTGGGGAAAGGAGAAAAGGGACTTTCGAGGACACCCGAAGCGAGTCTTTACTGAGCTTGTAACACAATGTGCTGCCGCTTCGTCTTAGCCACAAAGACACCAACACACTCACCCCCATGGTCTGAGACTGCGGGGTCTCGGAGGGGACCGGCTCTTCTCAGATGCCCTGGTCTCGTCATGGGCTGATTTCGGGGCTTCATCCTGCTAGCCTCGCGCTATCCCCAAGCTGCCAAAGGAAGACGAGTTTGCCCTGAAGATGCAAACCCCTAAGCGTGCCAGAGGGGTGAGTGCTGATCTGTGCTGGTGGCGGACGTGGGAGATCGTCCCCCTCACAGAACAAACCAGAGCACTGCAACAGAGCAAAGCTGGGCAGACAGCACATCTATGACATGGTTTACTGGGTATTTTTTAAATTTATTTTTTAAAGATTTATTTATTTATGCATACAAGCTGGGGTGCAGGCCAGAGGTGTGGGGCGGTGAGGGTTCAGCAGAAACAGAGTGGGGAGCAGAACAGGCAGATCAGGCGAGGCAGGAGAGGTCCGCCGCGCCATGTGGGAATCTCCCCGCCGGCATCGACCTTACGCTGCCCCGGCCCACAGCTCCACAGCGCCACCAGGGAGGCCCCAACTGAATATTTTAAACTCACACTTAAACTGCTCAGACAACATGGCAGTGGCAACTATTACATAAAAAACTTGCTCATAGGAAGATCCAGATATTCCTTATGGTGACAGGGCCCCAGCACTTTGCAAAGAGATTCAGAACTGAGGTTGGAGGAAGCCAGCGGTAGCTGCCTAGGCTGGGGGTCGACCCCCAAGCAGCGCCGGGGGCAAGCCGGGACACTGAGATTCACTGGAGGAACTCTGCTGTCGTGCTGTGGGCACAAACCCTACCTGCGGCAGTGGGGGCTCTGCAGGCACTCAGATCTGGGAACTGGGGCCCTGTAGTCGGGGGTATAGGCACCAAAGTCTCCCTCCATCCCCGCCCTGGAAAGAGATCAAAGAGAAGCCTGTCTGAACCAGACAGACTCCATGAAAAGCCCCACAGCAGAGAGGGCTGTAGAGTGAACTCACAAATCCTCTGGGAAAGTAAACAAAAGGCACACACATACCCCAGCCCTGCAGAAACAGCAGCAGAGGGGGCGGGAGGGTGGCAGTGACCATTGTAGACAGCCATAGTGTTAAGTACACACACACACACACACACACACACACACACACCCCGCCACCTCCTGGCCAAGTGCAAATTAGCCCCAAAGCTTGAGCCTTGCTCCTCCACGGGACATTCAAGCTACTGAGAGCAAACCCTCAGCAGAGAGGAACGGCAGGAAGACGAGGTGGGAAGTTAGGACCACACAAGCACAGAATACAGCTTGCTATGGACCAGAAGAGGTGGGGAAGGAACACCACTCCTCCAGCTGGGACTGAGGAAGAAAGCCCCAGATACCCTCTTGCTCCCATCTCACACCAAGTTAAACTAAGAAGAGAAATAAAACTAAAATCCCCAGTGCCCCAACCACAACACACACACACACACACACACACACACACACACACACACACACACACACACATCCTGAGTTATAAATAAGGCAATTCCATGCCTAGGAAGCAAGGAACGTAACACAAGACGGAAAAGCAAAACGAGGACAGAAGTCCCAGGACAAATATAAAGATAACTGAAATAGCGGAATTATCTGACAACATCAAAACAACAATATTAAAAAATGGTAAAAAATGGGCCTCCCTGGTGGGGCAACAGGTTAAGTCTCAGCCTATGAAGCTATCGGCAGCCACCTGATCCAGCATGAGTTCGATCCCCGGCCAGGGAGCTGACTCACATGGCGCAGCAGACCTCTCCTGCCTCACCTGCTGCTCCCCTCAGGAGAGTACTTCTGTTGATCTGCCGGTTCTGCTCCCCACTCTGTCTCTGGTGAATCCTCTCACCCCAATCCCACTCCTCTGGCCTATATTCCAGCTTATATGCATAAGTAAGTAAATCTTTAAAAAAAGGGGGAGGGGGGCCTCCCTGGTGGTGCAACCAGGTTAAGCACAGCACTATGAAGCTATCCAGAGCCACTGCAGCATGAATTAGACACCCGGTCAGGGAGATTCCCACATGGCGCAGCAGGCCTCTCCTGCCTCGCCCGCTGCTCCCCTCAGCAGTGTATTTCAGCTGATCTGCCTGTTATGCTCCCCACTCTGTCTCTGGTGAATGTTCTCACCACCCCACACCTCTGGCTTATACCCCAGCTTGTATGCATAAATAAATAAATCTCTAAAAAAACTGAAAATGCTAAAAGACCACTAGAAGGTCAAAGTCAGACAAGCAGGTGCAAGATCTTGGAAAGGAGATCTCAGAACAGAGACTTCTTATCCAAGAGATGGGATACATTAAAGCAGCACAAAAAAAGAGACTGAGTGAAGTGCAGACAAAGTTGAAAGTACTTTAAATAGAACTTAACTAGCCAAGAATTTTAGATGTAGAAGACCCTCAAATGAGCTAATCAACCCATTTACAAAAAGAGAATCAAAACAAAGGAAAAATGAGTAAACTCCATGAGAAATATCAAATTAGAAGAGGAAATTTTAAAATAATTAGGAACCTAGAAGTTGAAAAAAAGAGCAATTGAGAACAAGCCTTATTCAAAGCAACCATAACTGAGAACTTTCCAAACCTAATTAAATATGGATTTGCAGGAAGCAGAAGACCTACATTTTTAAATGTAAAAAGACCCACATCAATACATATTACAGTCAAACTATTAAAAAATCAAAGATAAAGGGAAAATTTTGTAGGAAGCAAGGAAAAAAAAAGTAACATACATGATCCCAAATGAAGATTTCTCCAGACTTCCGCCAAACACTCTCTAGACAAGGGACAGAAGTGTTCACAACCCTAACAGAAAAGAATATCAGCCAAGAATTCCCTATTCTGCAAAATTATCACTCAAGTATGAAGGTGAAAAAAGGGTTTCCCCAAGCAAACAACTAGCAGTGTTTGCCATCTCTAGACCTACCTTTAAAGAAATGATGAAAGTTCTCAAAAAAAAGAGAAAGTGAAACACAAATTCCTGGTAAAATGACAACAGCAATATAAAACCAGAAGCATGAACAAGAATATTATGAGTCAATATTCATAAAGGGAAGGAAAAACTGGACAGAATCTGTGTAGTTAAATGTCGGAGAGCAGACACCAGCTCATAAATTACCTAAAACATAGGAATTTAAGTAAAATCCCCATGGTAACCACTAACCAAAAATCTAGACTAGAGACCTACAGATGAAGAAAAACAAATCAATGAAACTACTAAGGGAAGCCATCCAGAAAGAGGAGAGAGAAACACCAGAAAAACAAAATAATCAAAAGTAACAAATAAAATGACTGATGATAATCACCCTAAATCTGAATGGTCTGAATTTACCAATTTAAAGGCATAGGAAAACAATGTGGGTGAAAATTTTGAACTATGGTATCATCCTTGCAAGAGACCCATTTAACACTGAAAGACAAAAACTAAAAATAAATGGTTGGAATAGGACATGCATGCTAATAAATCACAAAAAAAAAAAAAAGCAGAACTGCCTTCTCAAGTCAGATAAACTAGACTTTCAACTAAAAAATGTAATCAGAGACAAAGATGGACACTATATAATGATTAAAGAAACATTTCACCCAGAAGATATGACTTATTAATAGTTATACCAAATTACATAAAGAAACTCTTAACACATCTAAAACAATGTATCAACAAAAATACAGTAATTGTCAGAGACTTCAGCTAATTACAGGCATGAAGGGATAGTCATCTACAGAGAAATATAGTCTTTACATGCCTTGTTAGAACAGATGGGTTTATTGGGCATTTATAGTTTATTTATTTTGCAAAAGAAATGAATACAATTTTTTTCCTATTGTACATGTAACAGTCTCAAGAATAGATCATATACTAGGGCATAAAATATGTCTCAGAAACATATGAAAATAGAAATTATACCAAGCATCTTCACAGACCACAATGCAATAAAACTAGAAATTAATCACACACACATATCCTGGCATAAACCAAAACATGTGGAGACTAAACAGAAATAAATGAAATAGAGAACAGTCCAAAAGATCAGTGAAACCAATAGTTGGTTCTTTGAAAAAAAATTAGTGAAGTTAACAAGCCATTAGCTAGGCTGATGAAGAAAACGAGAGAAAACCCAAGTCAACAGAATCAGAAATAAAAGAAAAAAAATCACAACAAATACTGCAGAAATTAGTAGGATCATAAGAACCTACTACAAGAGTCACTACACAAGCACACTGGAAAACCTAGAAGAAATGGGCAAATTTTCACTCATACAACCTCCCCAGAGTGCATCAGGATAAAACAGACAGATTATATACAGTCAATCAAAAGTGCTGAAATAAAGAGTAAAGAGAAATCTCTCTAGAACAAAATCAGAGGACCAAATAGCTTCTCCAGTGAATTCTAAAAACCTTCAATGAAGATCTAACACCTATCCTACTCAAGCTCTTAAAAATAAACCAACAACCAAAGAGGAAGGAAAACTCAACACATGCTATGAGGCCAACATTACATCCTCACCCCCAGACCAAACAAAGACACTACAAGAAAATAGTATAGACCACTGTCTCTGATGAACATAGACATAAAAATCCTTAACAGAATCCTAACAAGCCAAACATAGCAACACAGCAAAAGGATCATTCACCACTGTCAAGTAGGATTCATCCCAGGGATGCAAGTTCGGTTCAACATGCGCCAATCAGCGGTATTCACCAGGCCAACCAAAAGACAGAAACCACGTGACTATCTCAGGCGACTGCAGAAAAGCATTCGACAAGACCTAACATCCATTTCATGACAAAACATTCAAAGTGGGAATAAATGGAACTTACCCAAATATGAAAGCCATATATGACACATTCGCAGCCAACATCATAATCAACAGTGAAAACCCGACAGCATTCCGTCTTCGGTCTGGAAAAGACAAGGATGCCCACTTTCACCGCTACTGCTCAACACAGTATTGGAAGTCCTAGTTGAAGCTATTAGGGAAGAAAAAGACATAAAAGGCATCTAAATTGGAAAAGGAGTGGTGAAATGGTCATTATTTACGGATGACATGCTAATATACTGACAGAACCCAGGAAACTCTACCAAAAAACTAACAGAAGTAATAGATGAATACAGTAAAGTGGCGGGGTACAAAATCCACAAAACTTAGCGGCATTTCTATGCAAACAATCTATCAAAGACTGGAAATAGTAACTCTTAGCAAAACCCAAATGCTTTGAACCAGTTATAGACACCAGCACTTCTCCAGGACACCCGAGAACCAAAGAGGCGCCCCCCCCCAAAAAAAAAAGCCCCTCTCACTAAGCTGACCAACATTGGGACACAGCCCAGGGCCCTTCACGTCCCACCCTATATCTAGAACCCCCTCAGGTGAGCAACCCGGACCTCAGCATCAATTGCCAGTTCCATAGGAGTCGAGAGAACTTTATTTTTCCTTTTTTCCCCCTGAGAGGCAAATTATGTAGGAGCAGCAAACCCGCGGCGCACGGCTAAACACATCCCTCTTCAGCCCTCTGGCGCCACCTAGTGCACAAGACCACAACAACAGCCACCAGCGCCCCTTGCGCAGAGAGAATAAACCTTTGTTCTTTATCCTTCCTGAGCTGCAATCTTGAAAGACCAAGGCCTGGCCACACCACTGAACTGGCCCACACCTCCAAGCGGAGCAGGCCACAACCAGAGCGTCGCGTTGCTGTGCCCTGCATCGGGGACCCTCAGCTGTCCCCAGCTACACCAGGAAAGGCATCCCACTCAGCCTTCTGCCCCCACCAGTGGGCAGGGCCAGAACCGGAGACTTGTGGTTCCAGGCCTTACATCATTGGCCTCAGGATAATCCAAGCAGTCTGGTCCAAGGAAACCACAGGAGCCCCCACCCCCACTTGTAAGAAATATTACAAGAAGCCTTAAAATCTAAACCAATGGAAGGAACAGGAGAATTGACTAAGATACTGAACAGAACCACAAAACAATGACCACAATGGCAATAACAGGCTTTCATGTATCAATAATCACCATAGCTGATAATGGACTAAATTCACCAATAAATATAATAGCATTAATAAATAATAATAAATCATAAATAATAAATAGCATCAATAAATAATAGAATGCTGGATTAAAAAACAGAATCCAACCTTCTGCTGCCTCTAGGAAACACACCTAAATTCTAAAGATAAACATAAATTGAAAATAAAGGGTTGGAAACAATTCTACAAGTAAATGGGCCCCAAGGGAAGGCAGGGGTAGCTATATTTTTATCAGATAAAACAGATTTCAAACTAAACAAAGGAGACAAGAGACACTGAAGGACACTATAGGCTGATCAAGGGCACAGTGCACCAGGAAGCACAACACTCGCTCCCAGCTGCATTAGACAATTACTGTCAGCTCTGAAAACTGACAATGGAGAAAATATGTATTTGGTAGGAGACTTCGACACCCCACTCTCACCAAGGGATGGATCAACAAGAAAGAAATTAAACAAGGACACAATAGCCCTAAGTGAAGATCTATAGCACATGGACCTAATAGATATCTATAAGACACCGCACTCCCCACAACCTGAGTACACATTTTTCTCAAATGCACATAGATCGTTCTCCAGGACTGACCACATATTAGGTCACAAGACAAACATCAACAAATACATGTAGACAGAAATCATACCAAGTATCTTCTTAGACCTACAGGCATCAAACTAGAAATCAACTATGAAAAGAAAACAAGGAACCTCCCTATTACATGGAGACTGAACAACATGCTACTGACAGACGAAAGGGTTAATGAGGACATCAAAGAAGAATTTAAAAAACACATTGAGACAAACGACAAAGATGACACAACTTTCCAGAATGGACAGGACACAGTGAAAGCAGTATTAAGAGAAAAGTATATAGCAATACAGGTCTATATCAAGAAGCAAGAAAGAAACAAAAACAACCTAAAAAACAACCTAAAAAAAAAAAAACCTAATCACCTTTCTTGAGGAACTAGAAAGAGAACAACAAAATATCCAAAAGGCAGCAGAAGAAAGGAAATAATAAAAATTAAAGCAGAAATAAATGAAATAGATGTAAAAAAGACAACCCAAAAGATTAATGAAACCAAAAGCTGGTTCTTTGAAAAAATAAAATTGACAAACCTCTAGCAAGGCTCACAAAGAAAAAAGGAGAAGGCCTCCCTGGTGGCACAATGGGTTAAGCTCAGCGCTGTGGAACTGTCGACAGACGCTGGGCTGGGAGATGTGGGCGTGGCGCAGCAGGCCTCTTCTGCCTCACCCGCTGCTCCCCTCAGGAGTGTATTTTTGTGGATCTCCCTGTTCTGCTCCCCACTCTGTCTCTGGTGAACCCTCTCACTGCCCCATGCCTCTGGCCTGCACCCCAGCATAAATAATCTTTAAAAAAAAAAGAAAAAAGAAAAAGAAAAAAGGAGAAAACCCAAGTAAGTAGGATTATAAATGAAAGAGGAGAAATTACAACACAGTAAAAATCCAGAGGATAATTAGAGATCACTATGAACATTTATATGCAAACAAGTTTAATAAGTTGCATAATCTAGAAGAGACGGACACATTCTTAGAACTATACAATCACCCAAAGCTAAACAAAGAAGAAATAGAAAACTTAAACAAACCAATGACAATGAAATTGAAAGAGTAATCAAAACCCTCCCAAAAAAATAGCCCAGGACCAGATGGTTCCACAAATGAGTTCTACCAAACGTTCCAAGATGAACTAATACGTATCCTACAAAACTCTTAAAAAATCAAGAAAGAAGGGAAACTACCAAACACATATTGCGAGGCCAACACTACACGAATACCAGAACCAAACAAGACATCACAAAAAAAGGAAACTACAGACTAATCTCCCTAATGAACACAGATGCAAAAATCCTCAATAAAAACTTGGCAAACTGAATCCAACAATACATCAAAAGGATTATACTCCACGACCAAGTGGGATTTATTCCAGGGACACAAGGATGCTCCAACATCTGAAAATCAGTTACCATAAGTCACCGCATCAACAAAAAGAATAAAAACCATATGATCGTATCAATAGACACTGAGAAAGCATTTGATAAGTCCAACATCCATTTATGATGAAGTCCCTCAAAAAACTTGGGATGAAAGGGACATATCTTAACATAATAAAAGCCATATATGGCAAACCCACAGCTAACATAATTCTTAATGGTGAAAAGCTGAAAGCCACCCCATTAAGATCTGGAACAAGACAAGGATGTCCACGCTCACCACTGCTTTTCAAAAAGTACTGGAAGACTTACCCAGGGCAATTAGGCAAGAGAAAGACATAAAAGGAATCCAAATAGGGAAAGAAGAATAAAAACTATCAGTACATACAGATGATACGATAATATAAAGAGAATTCTAAAAAACACACAGGAAAACTAATTAAAACAATAAACCAGTTTAGTGAAGTAGTAGGTTACATAATCAATACACAAAAAATTAGTAGCCTTCCTGTATGCAATCAATCACAAGAGGGAGAAATTAAGAAAACCATCCCATTTACAATTGTAATCCCCAAAATTAAATACCTGGGGATAAACCTAACAAAGGAGGTGAAAGACCTTATAAGAATAACTATAAAACACTTAAAAAAAAAAAGATGACACAGAAATGGAAAGATATTCCTCTGCTCATGCCTCGGAAAAATTAACAATACCAAATGGCCATCCCACCGAAAGCAATTTATAGATTCAATTCCAATAAAACTCTAAGGCACTCTTCAAAGAAATGGAGGAAATATTGTTGAAATTCATATTGAAACACACACACACACACACACACACACAACCACAATCCAAATAGCAAAAGCTCTCCTGACCAAAAAGGGGAAGAATAGAGGCATTACACTCCCAGACTTCAAACCATTATATGGAGGTATTACACCCTCAGACTTCAAGCCATTATAATAAAACAGCATGGTACTGGGCCTCCCTGGTGGCGCAGCGATTAAGCGCTGTGCTGTGGAGCTGTTGGCAGCGGTGATGCGAGTTCGATGCCCAACCAGGGAGAATCCCACATGGTGCGGCAGACCTCTCCTGCCTTGCCCGCTGCTCCTCTCAGCAGTGTATTTCTGATCTGCCTGTTCTGCTACCCACTCTGTCTCTGGTGAACCCTCTCGCCGCCCCACGCCTCTGGCCTGTACCCCAGCTTGTATGTATAAATAAAAAATAAATCTTTTTAAAAACAAACAAACAAAAACAGCATGGTACTGAAACAAAAACAGACACACAGTCCCCTGGAATTGAATTGAAAGTCCAGAAATAAAACCACACATATATGACAAAAGAGCAAAGAACTGGAACAAATTAAAAGAATTTAACAAGCCTCTTCAATAAATGGTGCTGGGAAAACTGGACTCCAATATGCAAAAGAATGAAACTAGACTACTATTCACACCATATACAAAAATCAACTGAAAATGGATAAAAGCCTTGATGTAAGTCCTGACACCATAAAATATATAGCAGAAAACTTTGGCAAAGTGTTCCATTATATGAACCTTAGAAACATCTTTGAGGACTCATCTCCAGCAGCAAGGAAAACAAAGGCAAAGATAAACAGCTGGGACTATATCAAACTAAAAAGTTTCTGTGCCACAAAAAAGACAGTGTTCAAAATGTAGAGACATGCTACTGAATGAAAGAAAATATTTGCACACCATATCATGGATAAGGGACCGATATAAAAAATCTACAAGGAGTTTACACAACTCAACAAAAACAATGCAAACAACCCCTTCAAAAAATGAGAAGAACTAAAAAGACACTTCTTCAAAGAAATGCAAATGACCAGCAGGCACATGAAAAAAATGTTCAACATCTCTAATTATTAGGGAAATGCAAATCAAAACCGCAATGAGATACCACTTCACTCCAGTGAAAATGGTCCACATTAAAAAATCCAGAAACAACAAATGCTGGCAAGGGTGTGGAGATAAGAGAACCCTCTTATACTGCTGGTGGGAATGTTAGCACTGGTCCAGACACTATGGAAAGCTGTGGAGTTCCTCAGAACACTAAAAATGGATCTAGCATATGACCCAGCAATTCTACTCCTAGGAATCTACCCAAAGGACACAAAAACACTAATTTGAAAGGAAATCTGTACTCCTGTGTTTATTGCAGCACTGTTTACAAGATCTAAGATATGGAAACAACCCAAATGCCCCCAAACAGATGAATGGGTCCAAAAATTGTGGGATGTTTAACAACTAAATATTACTCAGTGATCAAAAAAGACAAACTCATGCCATTTGCTGCAACATGGATGGACCTGGAAGGGTTTATGTTAGCCAAAATAAGTCAGACAGAAAAAGATAAATATTGCATTATCTCACTTATATGTGGAATGTAAAGAACCAAAGAAAAGGTTAAGAAATAGTCAAAACTCGCAAGCTGACCATAGATCTGAGGCATACTGTAAGAGTTGTACATAAGAGGGAAGGAAAGAACACAGGGAAAATGGAGATGGTTCACTGGTGATATGGTGGTGGGAGAATTATGCGAACTACAGTGATGTCAGTAAAAATAAATAAATAAATTATATATACATATATATAAAATAAATAAAAGTCCTCCTCAGGGCAGTCTTCTCTGGGGGAAAATAGAATGAAATGCCTCGGCATTAACATGAAGGAGGTGAAAGACTGAATAGTGAAAACTTTAAAACTCTGTTAAAGAAAATAAAAAAATATACAAAGACATGGAAAGATAACCTGTGCTCATTGGTAGGAAGAATTAACATAATTAAAATGGCCTTATCACCCAATCAATTTACTGAATGTAATACCTATCAAGACACCAATGACTTTTTTCAAGGAAACAGAACAATTATCACATTTATACAGAATAAAAAAAAAACCCTGAATAGCTAAAACAATCCTGAGAGAAAAGGAAAATAGAGGTATCACACTACTGACTTCAAACTATATTACACAGCAATAGTAATCAAAACAGTATGGTACTGGAACAAAAGCAGAAACAAAGAATGAAATAGAATAGAAAGGCTACAGAAATATCAAGTTAATCCTGAACAAAGTAACTATGGTTGTGCAATGAGGAAAGGGAGTCTCTTTAAAAAACTTCATTGTGAAACATGGATAGCCACTTGCAAAAAATGAAACAAGAGCCATACTTATCTCCATAAATAAAAATTAGTTCAAAATGGATTAAATAGCTGGCCTGTTCTGCTCCCCATTCTGTCTCTGGTGAACCCTCTCGCCGCCCCATGCCTCTGGCCTGTACCCCAGCTTGCATGTATAAACAAATAAATCTTAAAAAAAAATAGCTGGACATAAGAACCAAACCTATAAAGTACCTGAAAGAAAACATGTAGGACATGATACAGAACATCTACCACAAAGATATATTTTTGGACTCAATCCCAAGGACAAGTGACACAAAAGCAAAAATAAACAAGTGGGACTATATCAAACTAAAAAGATTTTGTACCTCAAAAGAAACCATCACAAAATCAAAAAAGTAACCTACAGAATGGGAAAAACTATTTTCACACTGCATAGTTGACAAAGGGCTAATATCCAAATAACCAATAAAAAATGGGAAATGGACCTAAATAGAGAAGACATTCCGTTGGCCTACATACAATGAAAAATTGTTTAACAACACTTATTAAAGGAAATGCAAATCAAAACCACTTTCAGGGCCTCCCTGGTGGTGCAATGGGGTTAAGTGCAGCACTATGAAGCTATCCCAAGCCACTGCAGCATGAGTTCGACACCTGGCTGGGGAGATTCCCACATGGCACAGCAGACCTCTCCTGTTTCACCCGCTGTTCCCCTCAGCAGTATACTTCAGTCGATCTGCCTGTTCTGCTCCCCACTCTGTCTCTGGTGAATCCTCTCACCACCCCACACCGCTGGCCTACACCCCAGCTTGCATGCACAATAAATCTTAAAAAAAACACACTTTCAGATACCTATGAGAATGACACATATTAAAAAGAATGGAATTAAATATTGGTGAGGTTGCAGTGAAAAAGGAACTTTCATCCATTGTTCAGAATGCAAGTTAGCACAGGCCCAGTGGAAATCACTATGGAGATTTCTTAAGAAAATAAAATGGAAATTCATATGATGCAGCAATACCTCTATTAGGTAGTTATACGTATAACATAAAAACTAATGTGAAAAGATTTATCTGTGCCTATGTTTATCACGGTGCGGTCGACAACTGCTGAGTCATGGAACCAACACAAATGCTTTTCAACAGATGAATGCATAATGAAGCTGCAATCTATACTCACTGAATATTATACAGCTGTGAAGAAGATGAAAGAGTGGCGTTTGGGACAAAATGGATGGACCTTGAGGTGACTGTGTGAAATGAAATAAGTCAAGAAGTGCAAGACAGATTTTAGTTCAAGACACTCACCCTTAGTATAAAAACAGTGGGAAAATAGAGCAGGCAAAATAGAGCAGGAATGAATCTTGAACTCAGTGAAGAATGCAATGGTTACCAGAGGAAACGGCAGGGGAGGGAAGGAGAGGAGGTGGAGAAATGAGGCCGATGAGGTGCAGGTACAGGTGGCTGGTGGGGGGTGAGTGGAACATGTGCACATATGGAAGAGCAAAAGTTAAGATAAAAATTTAAATATGGTGATGAATGAAGAATGCCTTAAAACTATTTCAATTATAGTAAATATATAAATGATGTTTAAAGAGTTTATATAAAGAACAGAAATTTAATGATATGACCTTTTGTGTCATGAGAAAAAAAGATAAAGTTCAAAATGTATAAATGAATATGCAAGAAACTGTTAACAGTGTTGTTCTCTAGGCGGTAGTGTCATGAATGCCTGCATCTTCTCCCTTTTGCTCATGTGTAGTCACCAAATTGGCAAGCATGGTGTGCCTCTGTAAGAGAAACATTGCTTTGAAGGATGTTTCCTGAGATCTTGCCATCATTTCATTCAACATGGTTAGAGATCCAGTTATGTACTGGTCATTATTGCCATTTACACACACCCTTTCCCCTCCAGGAGGTGCAGAGTGAGATGGAGATGTACCCTATGTACTAACAAGCACACCACTTCTGATTGTGAAGATACCATCATGGTTATATCTGATTTGACTTTGATTTTTTAGCACTGTCTAGGCTTATACTTTTTATCAGACACTTCACCTTCCATTATTGCCAGACACATCAGCTGGGCAGGGGAAGGAGGAAAAAGTCTGATAAATAGCAGAGTCGAGTGACACAAAGAAGATCTACTGTCTTAAGCTGAGCTCCTAACTCACACTATTAAACCTTTACAGCATGTCAGAAGTCAGGCCAGGGAAATACTGGGTGTGAAAAGAATTCCTTCATGCTCAGACTGTTGGCAACTGTTGAACAAACAGAGGCATCCTCATTAGAAAGTAATCAGAAAACATCCATCAAGTTTCATGTACTTATAAAAATGCAACCCCAAAAAGTACCAATGACATTCTTCAAGGAAAGAGAACAAGATTACTGAAATTCATGTGGACCCACAAAAACCACAAATAGCCAAAGCTCTCCTGACAAAAAAACGGTGAAAATGGAGGCATCAGCCTTCTGGACTTCAAACTATAGTATAAAGTCAGCATGATTAAACAGCATGGTACCTGAACAAAAACACACACAGACCAATGGGAAGAATTGAAAACCTAGAAATCAAACTTCACATTGATGGACAATCAATCCACAACAAAGGAGCAAAGTGTGTGCGCTGAACAAGGAAAGTCTCTTCACTACATGGTGCTGGGAAAACTGGGCTGCCACTTGTGAAGGGATGAAACGAGTCCTACCTCACACCATGTACAAAAACAACTCAAAACGGACAAAAGACTTGAAATCATCAAATATAGAAAACATAGGCAAACACCCACTACCTAACCTTCAGACACACCTTTGTGGATCATCTCCAGCGGCAAGGACAACAAAGGGGAAAATAAACAAATAGGGCTACATCAAACAAAAGAGCTTTTTACAGAGAAAGAGTAACCAAAACAAAGAGACACCCTACTGAATAGGAGAAAATATTTGCACCCCACACATCTGACAAGGGACTGATACGGAAGATCCACAAAGAGCTGATAAAACTCAACAAGAGAAAAGAAACCAATAAAGAATGGGCAGAAGAACTTCTCCAAAGAAGACATTTAGAAGGCCAACAGGCAAATGAAAAAAAAAATGTTTATCATCACTTAACCCAGGGAAATGCAAATCTAAACCACAATGAGGTACCACCTTATACCTGTGAGAACTGCATCTATAAAAAACAAACAAAAAACAGAACCAAGTGCTGGTGAGGCTGATGGTACAAATGTAGACTGGTCCAGTACCTATGGAAGAATTGGGAGGTTCCTCAAAATGGATCTGCCATACGACCCAGTCGAGGCAGGAAGTTAGGGGGCAGGTTTCCTATGGTTCAGGCAGACCGGTAAGAGAGGAGTCCTGGGGCCCTCGGTGACTTTTTCAGGTGTTTAATTATCTTTCTGCATTATTTGTAGAGAGGCAACCAGGTACAGGGCAGGTGAGGGGGCCAGGCCTCCCAGCCCCTGGTGAATCTTCACTCTTTCTGGGCTCTCTGGCATCTCTTGCGGTCTCTCTGCTGCACTCTACTGCAGGGTCCTCTGCCACCATGTTTTGTTCTCTGCTGCTGGTGCTGGGCGTCAGTGCCGCCGCCCCTATGCGCAGTCTCTGGGCCCAGGTGTGCCTACTCACGCATGCCCATACCCTACTTCAGGTGCCTGCCATCAGGCACGCGTGCAGGACTGCAAGGGTCTATCATTAACGCTAATAGCAGGAGGGCGGAAAATCCTGATCATTCTTTCATTTACTCTACACCCAGCAATTGCACTCCTAGTTTCTACCCAAAGACCACAGGACACTAACTCAAAAGGAAACCTTCACTCCTGTGTTCACAGCCGCATAATTTACATTAGCCAAGATATGGAAACAACCTAATGCCCCAGAACAGATGACTGGATCAAGATGTGGTGTATCTATAAACACACACACACACACACACACACACACACACACACACAATGGAATACGACTCAGCGATCAAAATAGATACGGTATTTGCATCATCATGGATGGAGCGGGAAGGGAATATCCTAAGTGAAGTAGCCAGAAGGAGGGCAAACACCAGGTGGCCTCACAGGGGGAACACAGAGAAACCAAGGACCAGAGAAAAACAAACTTTGTAACCAACCTCAAGAGCTGACCATAGGTCTAGGCATCCTGCAGGGTGGGGGTGGGGGGGAGGAAGAGAGAAAGTGGGGGGAGAGCACCGTGGACTGCGGTGGAGAACTATGGGAGCTTTGGTGGTGGGGAAACCATGGTGAGCGCCTGAGGGGAGAAGCCCAACACGTGAAGAGACAAGTATGTAGCGACGCGTCATTAATGCGCAGAAACAAAGCCTGAAACAACCTACTTCTCCAGATCCTCCTGCCCTGACCCAAAAGCCTCGCTCCCGTCTCCCCCTTCGCTTCTCAGCTTAACTGTCTCATCTCCAGCAACTGCTGCTGCCTCCTTCCAGTAGGGCAGATGCCCAAGCAGATCCCATCTTCTCTTACGTCGCCGCTTTTCCACGCATCTGCACCCCGCGGCCCTCCCCGCGCCACCACCTCTGCGGCTACCAACACGGGCAAAGCCACCATCCTCCCCTGATTATTGCAGGGGCGGGGCGCCCACTTTGCCCTTCTACAGTCTATTTTCAACACATCAGCCAAGCGATCCTTTCACAACATGGCAAAGCCACGGGCTCCACACTGTGAAACCCAGAGCCCTCCTCACACCCTGTCTGTCAGTGCGGCACCACCACCTCCCCGCCCCGCGGCTCGACCCCTCTGATACGGAGGATCCCTCCCGTACCAAGTGAGTTAGCCTTGGTGCC
>PVIJ01016486.1:0-32530 GCA_004024925.1 Scalopus aquaticus | reverse complement strand
ATCACCATAGTATTAGCTAACAATTCTTATCAAGTCACATAATTATCATTTCTTTTTTTGTGGTGAGAACATTAAGGACTAGTTTCCAGCAATTCTGAAGTAGGTTTTAAAGTACCATAATTATAATCATTATGCTGGTTCATCAGATCTCCAGAATTCATTCATCTGGTTGCAAATGTGTACGCTTAAACTACATCTTAAGTCCCCCCACCATCCAGCTCCTGGTAGCCACCATTCTACTCTGTTTCTACAAGTTCAGTTTTTATTTAGCAGAGGTTCAGACCTCGTTTTTATCTGTGCTTAGCAATAACCTAGCATCCTCTTCCTTAGCCCAGGTTCTTCTCAGAACCTTCAGTTAGGCTCTTATAATTTCAGGGTAGTTTCCCCCTTCTACCCAATGTTGTTTAATGGAATTTTTGCACATTTCCAAATGAAGAAGAGCTTCATTTGTTTTTATTAATTTCTACTTTTAAAATGTATTTCTACATTATCTTCTGAGTGTATTGTACTAATATTTCTGCATTATTGAAATATTGATACTTTAAGCTTTAATATATTTATGTATTTTTGTAATTGTATCATGTCACTTTAAGACAAAAGTATATTCTTTACTATTAGTGTTCCCTTTCATATATATCCATGAAAGACACCCTATTCAGAAGCACTATATGTCTTCATTGTGAATTGTGGCTTTTAGCACCTTCGGAAAAAATGAAAACCAAAAAGAAAAAAATTAATTTAAAAAAGTGTCCTTCACCATCACATTTAATAATTTAGGCTTCACTACTACTTTGTTATTAGAAACACATGCTTTTTTTTCCACATTTGCATGGTATGCCTTCTGTATTTCCATTTTTTTAATAAGGGATTTGTAGACCCAAAACCTCTTTAATGAAGAGGAAGATAATTCCCGAAGAATAATGACCCAAGTACACTCCATGCATATAAATAGAGATAGGGATAGGAATAGAGATAAAGGTAGAGATAGTTTTCTCAGCCACCTTCTTCAAAGGACCCTATATAGTCTTTATCAGAGGCTGGTGCCTGCGGAAAAGGAAATAATCAGATCTTTCAGGGATTACTGGACAATGCGTTTAAATTACATTAATTCTAGAGGACTCAAAACACTACTATGATGCACCACTCAGAGCAGGGGTTTAAGATCAGGGATCAGGAAATTTAGTTTGGATTCATCGCAGAGTAAGCAGAATGACTCCCTGAAACTAACATTTGGCTACTTCTGGAATAGTGACAGAATTCATAATTAGAATAGATATAATCAGCAACTAGCAAAGTTCCCCAGTGTCTCCTGGGCCATATCCTGGGTGATAAAAGTCACTAGGACTGCCTTTGTTTAGAAAAATGGTAAACCAATACCAATTTAGCATTCCTGGAGGGGTAGAAAATTCTCTCCAGGATTTGAAAGATCAAGTTTCTCAACAACACAGCTCATCTTCATTTAACTCACCTATTTATCCGGTATAGAGAAAACAGATGGAACATGGAGAATGTCAGTGGGTTACCATAAGTTTAACTAGGTGGTGACTCCAACTATAGTTAAGGTACCAAATGTGGTTTCATTGCCTGAACAAATAAACATCTCTTGCTAACTGCTATGTAGCTACTGAAAGTGAACACTCTGCACAGCATCGGTTGCTTACCCTTGTGATCACATGATAACTAGGATCTATGAGTATTGTACTGTCTATTACCAGATTGGGAAGACATCAAAATTCAAAGTAAAGTTTATCATATGGCAAGTCGAACTATCATTAAGTCAGCGACCGCCTGTATATTCTCATAAGTGAAATAAGTGTCTTAATTATTAGCAGTAGTGTCTGGAATTTCAACTTGTATGAAGAGTGTTCCGGTGAATAAACCCTTGTATTAAACATTTAGTATATAGAAGGTAAGTGTTACCATGATTTATATCATGGGTAACTGTATGGCAAGTGATTCCCAAAGTTCTTTTACCACAAGGGGAAGTCTTAGACAATCACCCAGTCATCAGATAGGGCCAACTGTTGGCTAGTATTAAGATGACTGCCTAATATTTGTGTGAACCCCTGGGCCCAGACCTTTATCAGGACATCCCTGATAAAAATCACCAAACTCTTCTGAATTCCAACATGTCCAAATGTGGAAATGTCATCCATAAATTCCACAAAATCCCCACTGCTTTTCACTTAGTTAACCCCAAAGGTGCTCCTTCCTCAGAGAGCCAAAAGGTCCTAGAAAGGGGTGATCTCTTTCAACACCCTGGCATCTGACAAGAGGCTGAGGAGAGGGGAGGGCATCCCCTTCTACAGGTGGGTTGTGCTGGTAGGTCAAGATTTGGCATATTAAGTTGCAAGGTCTTGGTAGCCAGGCTGATTCATGGATGCTGTTCCAGGACTCAGGGCATAATGGGCAGACAGTAGAATATCACATGTTCAGAGTCTGGGAGAGCCTGTTTTCTGAATAGTCCCATACATGTTAGTAATTATAGCTCTTAAATGACTTAGAGTGTGGGCCAGTTCATGATATGGCCATTGAGGTAACTTCAGGATATATGAGAGGAAGTCACAAAGCCTCTACAGTGAAGGAGATTCTGAAAGTACAAACAGCAGTGCCTGTGGTATGACAATTTAAATAATGTAGAGCCTTCTGTGACAGGTGCCTCAGTTGGGCTAATTTGTAAGTTATAGCATAAATGGGTTCAAGTTAAATTTGTAAGCAAAGGGCCACCCTGGTGTGGCAGTGCTTAAGCGCTGCGCTGCGGAGCTGTCGGCAGTGACAATGTGCAAATTTGACGCCCGGCAGGGGAGATTCCCACATGGCGCAGCAGACTTCTCCTCCCTCGCCCACTGCTCCCCTCAGCAGTGTGTTTCTGTCTATCTGCCTGTTCTGCTCCCCGCTCTGTCTCTGGTGAACCCTCTCGCCACCCCACGCCTCTGGCCTGTACCCCAGCTTGTATGCATAAATAAATAAATCTTAAAAAAATTTGTAAGCAAGGGCTATGTTGCCTCCTGGACACCAAAAATATTCTAGATAATGTGGTGAGTACTGAGAGGGAAACAAGTACTGCTTCATGGTGTCAGGTGGGAGCAGTTATCTGATTACCAAAGAATTTTCAGGAGTTTAATCAAGATAGCAGGGCTTCACATTATGCATGAGGCAATGGCCCAGTCACTTTTCAGGAGCTCCTTTTTTCATTCTTTTCCTAAATAAATGTCTTCAGAGGAGGCTGTCATTACTGTAGTGTTCCCCTGGAGCCAGGTTCCCCTGGAGCCAGGTTCCCCTGGAGCCAGGTTGATGCAGTTCACATCTTGTCAGCAAAGATGAGTGCAGTAGCAATGATGAAGTTCCCTGAAGGCAACCAGGTGAAAGCACATAGGAGTCATTGACATAGGGACTAAATAGAACAGATTAAGGCAAATCTGTGATGGCAGGATATTTACAGTCATTGACTGGATGAAGTCAGTTTACTTCTATAATGTAGAGTGAGTACAGGGGAAAGGACTTATTTGGAATGAACAGTCTCAAAGTTGCAATTTCTAATGTGAGCTGTCGGTCATTCTGTCAGGGTTTAAGAACCCACCAAATTCAGTTTTCAAAAAATAAGTACTTACCTCTCCCTTAAGTGTTTTATATAGTGGTTTTCACACCTTCAAGGTAGTTGGAATCTCCTGCCTGCCTAGAGAAAAGACCACTTTAGTCTTTTTCATCAGCTCGTCCAGGTTTGGAGGAAGAAGGGAGTAAAAGTAAAAGAGGAGGCCTAGGCAAGGAGCAATCAAACATCTAAAATGTGGAGACTGCTCATTACAACGAATAAAGAACATTCGTTTGCTTTTACATTAAACACTGGCAGGATGACCAAGAAATTAATACAGCTATTATGTACTGATTTGTTGTGATTCCAAATCCATATTTTGAAAACCTGCTTTAGACAAAGTTGTTAGTGGTTTGAAATTAACTTGTTTTAATGCTGAATAGTAGGGCTTTCTTGTCATATGAACCTATTTAGGATGATGTCAGCAAAACTTTATAATTTTTCCAGCAACTGTGGATTGATTTTAATCAAAAAATAAAGATAGGATGTTTTTCTGTGACCATTGAGTTGAGTGTTAGATTTTCTCAGTTAATATCTGTCACCTTTGAAATGTTCTGAACAGTATTTTTGTGTGGTTTAAATTATTTATGATGAAGAGCAGGGGAAGAGAAGGAGAAAGGACTCTAATTTCAAGCTTCCAATTCTGTGGGACCAAACACTTTTCAAAAAGTAATGCCCAAACTTTTTTTTATGTAAATATGTATTTTTATTGTTATTTATATCTTTTACATTTTGTATTCCCCTTGGGTAACCCAACACCAATTCACCCATGATCCATCTCCGTGGTCCCTTGTGTCCTTTTCAACTTCATTTTGTGCCCTTATCCTCCCCCTCCCCCAACCCTCCCTAAGTGTCTCTCTCCTATTTGGTTTCCCTATAGTCCTGTTATAAGTGAAACCATTCGATATTTTTCTCTTTCTTTCTGGCTTGTTTAGCTGAGTATGATCCCCGTAATGCCCAAATTTGATCAATGTAATAATATTCTAAACATGTTTAGATGTTTGTCACTGACCCTCTTTGTAATTAAGTATACATCCTATCATTTTTTCTATACTTGTATTATATTTTGAGTGACAGATTTAATTGTTCCATTTCAATGTAAATAATGTTTATATAACCTATTTCTATTTGAAGATGGGTGTTTACTTCTGTAGTTTTGTTTTCAAGCACGTTCATTTTTTTGAATTGCATTCCAAAGGTAAGAGTAGAACTTGTAATGGATTTCTACTTCAAACTTGAGTAGCACTAGTGGGTTTCACTATAATAATAGTTTTAAGACATGTTACCTGAAAACCCAAACCCATTAAAATCAGTGTAGCAGGAATAGCTGGGTACATATTCAGTAATTTGCTGTAAGGACCCATTTTGATGGTTTCAAACATTTATTTCCTTGGTATTATAGTTTCATTATGGGAGATGATGAAAATCTAGTTTTACAAAAGGAACTTCAAAAAGAATGTTTTATGTAAAAGCAAGTTTACTATTCAATTCCTAAATGCATTTTACTGTTATTGAATGTATTTGTTTTGAAAAGATTTCTTTGCTTTCCACTACCATTTGACTCATTGCTCATGAAAGGAAAGCCACTTTTATTATTTAAAAATATTTAATACATCCACAAATGCATTAACAATAAAATATACCTAAGTTTGTCTTGATCTAGTGGGCCAAACAAACTTCAGATTTAGAAGTATGAATTCTATCTTTCTAGTATTGTTCTTCACTAAAGAATTAGGTCTTTTTTTTTTTTGCTAGTGAATTCTCAATAAAGAATTCAGCAGTCTGTTTTATTGGGAGGTCATTTCTTAGGATTAAATTACGTGATGGATGATCTGTGTTAACTACTGTCCTTGTCCTTTTGGATTTCTTTCTGCAAATTGGGTATAATGAAACCATTGAAGACTCAGATGAAATAATTCCTCCTTGGCCTCCCTGGAGGCTCAGCGGTTGAGCGCTGCGCTGTGGAGCTGTCGGCAGCGGCCATGCGAGTTCAACACCCAGCCATGGAGAATCCCACATGGTGCGGCAGACCTCTCCTGCCTCGCCCGCTGCTCCCCTCAGCAGTGTATTTCTGATCTGCCTGTTCTGCTCCCCACTCTGTCTCTGGTGAACCCTCTCGCCACCCCACACCTCTGGCCTGTACCCCAGCTTGTATGTATAAATAAATAAATCTTTAAAAAAAATAATAATTCCTCCTTCCAGAAGCCTCCCTGATTCTTCCAAATTATAAATACTCATTTCCTTCCTGAGGACTCTCCCTTCCGGTTGGCCTAAACCAATTAGAGATTAATTTATCTCACTGAAGTCAAATTTGTCATGAACTTTAAATTTAGCAATTCTCATCACGCAGAATCAGCCATCTTTCTTGCTGTTGCCTGAACCAATCATTTCATCTTTAGTCCTGGAGCTCAGCCCCTTGGCCTGGTTATCTTCTCCTTACTGATGTCCCCTCTGTTAGGTTTACATTTTTTTTTCTGTAACTGGATTTTTAAAAGCTTATACTATTGTGACAGAAATTGTGTTGCCACTTTGTGGTGGGAACGTGATGAGGGACACAACAGTTGTGAAGCAGGTTTACAAGGCAAGACTCTGCTACTAGAGCAGAAGTTCTTGTGTCATTTATTGAGAATCATACGGGCTACTCAAAGCTGATCATGCAATAATGGTATGAGGAATAAGGTCCAGAGGGCGGGATAGGAATGGGAAACAAAGTTTTACAAGGGACAGGGAAGGGGACATTGTGACTAACCTCAAGAGACATTTGTGTCAAACTATGATGTTATCACAGGCAGAGTTATCCTGAGACTGCCATGGGGATAGTCACGTAATAAGGTCAACAGAGGCCTAGGCATTCCCAGGCCTGCCTCGTGATATGGGTTATTCTCCGTAGGTAGCCAAGGAATGTTCTGCTGTGATTTGCAGATAGCAAGTAGGTCACAGTTGCCCATGAGTGGCCAGTTAGTAGCCAGCTCATAGGAACCCACATTATACCATTTTGAGAGATATAGACATGGAAGAGCAAGTTTTTCCTGATTTTTCTATTCATTTTTATTAGGTTCTTTATCACAGACATAGCCCATCAGTTTCCACACATCATGTGAATGGTGACACAAATAATTCAAAAACATTTATTGAAGGCCAGTAATGTACTAAATCTGACTTATGCTAAACTAAGGGTATTAGTGTGCTATTGACAAAGACGAACTCTTGGTTTTTATCATTATTTGCTTAAGTAGGATGTAGCTCTTCTCAAAACCCTCACTTCCTAATTTTGGGAAAATCTCTGAAATGGGTCACATAAGCTACGAATGTAAAAATTATTGTATATTCTACTCTGACCTCCCCTGGTTAATGTTGGCTGTTTTGAAACCACTCAAGAATGGCATCTCACAGCTGTGAATTTGTCCAGTGTTCACAATCATAATGTTGAGTCTGAGTCAAGAGAGTTTTTCTCCTGTTACAAATCTTAAAATCCATGGACATTAAAACCAAGATGTGCTTCTTATAGAAATGAGGAAAATACTATTTATCACACTCAATATTTTGTGTTGTTACTGTATTATTTTCCTAGGCCCACTGTAACAAAGTACCACAAACTCAGTGATTCAAAGCAACAGAAATTAATTTCCTCTTGGTTCTGTAGGGTAGAAGTCTGAAATTAGTGTTGACAGGTCATGCTTCCTTCAGAGGCTCCAGGGCAGAATTCTTCCTTACCTATATCAATATTTTAACATCTAGTGGTTGTTGCAATCCTTGACATTCCTTGACTCAAAGATGCAGTCCTTAATCTCTTCCTCCATCTTTACATGGTCTTCTCTCTGTCTGTGTCTGTGTTTAAATCCCTCTTCTTATAACGATTCCACTCATAATGGATTTAGGATAACTCTAATTCAGTGTGTTCTCATTTTAACTTTATTACATCTGCAAAAACTATTTCCAAGTGTCATAGTAACAGATTTGTAGGTATGAATTTTGGGGAAACACTATTCTATCCTCAGTACATTTATACAAACCCTAAAATTACAAATAGTATACTTACTAAGACCCTAAAGTTAGAGTGTTTTATGAAAAATCTTCTTAATCCACCAAACACTCTTCAAAATCTTTATGCTTGGACCTGGATGAATCATCATGGGGTTCTGTAGTCATTCCAAAGGTACACTATCTTCTGAAAAGTTAAAATAATTAATAATGACAAAACTCTTATTTTCCTGCACATGGTCACACCTACTGAATATTCTTATGTCAATGGAATTCTAGTTAGATTTGACATTCCCACTGTACTACTTGTTTCTGAGAATTTGAAGGTAAATAGCTATTTCCTGTCCAAGAGGGAGCTGTCTCATACAGGAGCTATGTCCTATATGAGAGACATAGTCCAGTAGGGGTGACTGAGGGTTATATAGCAATGTGCAAAATGCTGTAACAGAGAAATCTTCTGACACTGCATGAACATGTAAGGAGTGCTTTAACCTGGCCCAGGGCAATTCTCTAAGTGCTGTCATGGTTAAAAAAGAGACCAAGGATATAGGTAGGGACTTCATCTTGAAGAATACCCCAAAGCAAGTAAAATTTATCCTGTTGGCAAGGAGAATTGTGTAAAAGTCTTAAAAATGAAAATGAATGGCCATAAGAGAATGATTATTACTGTATCTGAAAATGTATACATTACAATGTAAATATTACCAGAAGAAGGAGGGGGCTAGTCAATAGGCAAAAGATGTTATGTGTCTAAAGAATGCTTATAGCAGCAAGGATGGGTAAGAGGGTAAGAATTTCAAAGGTGTAGGAGCTACAGGATGTCAAAAAGAAGAGGTAGGGAAATTTCCCATATTTTGGTATTGGGCTATGATTTACATGATGAAACCATTCACTGTGACAAGAAATGATAGGGAGAGGGCAGATTGAAGGGGAAATGAGCTAAAGTTGCTATATCTTCAGGCTAATTCCAATTCTATACCTAACAGTCTCATTTAGTAATCTCTCTACCAACTTCGGCTCCTTTATGTCAATGGAAACAGCGCTATTTTGAAAATGGTTTTGATTTGGCAGCTGTGTTGGTTTCCTCTGGCTATGGAACAATGTATCACAAACTTGGTGGTTTAAAACAACAGAAATTTATTATCTCACAGTGAGGACCAGAAGGCCAAATCAAGGTGTGATAAATGAAAGTGCTAGAGGAAAGTCCTTCCTGTCTCTCCCAACATCCAGTGCTGAAGGAATCCCTTGGCTTATGGCCATAAAACACCAGTCTCTGCCACTATTTTCACATGGGTTTAGGTGTTTTAAAACTCCCCCATGTTTTTTCTTACAGAGACATTTGTATAGATTTAAGGCCTGCCTGGATAATCCAGGATAATCTCATTTTAACATCCTCGACTTAATTATATCTGCAAAGACCTCTCCAAACAAGGTCACATCCACAAGTTCCTGGTAGCCATGTCTTTTGAGACATATCATTCAACAAACTACAGTAGCTGTAATTTAGAAAAATTATTTGTGTGTGTGTGTGTGTGTGTTTTATTTTTGTTTTGATGAACATGTAGCTATGAAGCTCTACTCAGGAAAACTTTCAAAAGTTTCTTGTTTCATAGATACTCTCTTCCAAGTCCCTAAAAAGAGCTGTGGTCAACATTTACCTGATCATGTAAGCTTCGTCCCCAAGGGCTAAGATAAATTTGATATTAAGCAGGGATCTTGTTGTCTGAGTAAGTCAGAGCAGCTGCTGATTTGTGGCTGTGACTGAATGAATGAATAGATGTATTCTGGGGACAAATAGAGATCTTTGAATGCTGTCGGTTTCCCAATTTTTTCCTGGGAAATGGTTCTATTCACATTCTTGACAACTTGAAAATAATGTTCACCTCCTATGAAAGTGCTAATATTGTAAATGACACTAAATATACTTCTATGATATTAATCCAATTTAGCCAGCAGACTCTATGAGGCTGTCAGTCATTTTAAGATACGTGGTTTCATGAATAGAGTGCAGTGTTGTGAACTGATTAAATGAATGTAGTCACTGCCTTTTCACTTCTGTGTGTTTTGCGAATACTATGATTCATGTGCAGTACTTTCTAAATTTTTGTATTAATTCAATAATTCAACAAACCTGTATTAAACACTTACTAATACCTCCTCAAGGATGAGAAATACATCCTTTTTTATTCGGTATACTCAGAGCCTACCATAATGGAAATCAGGATGCAGTTGGCCAATGAGTGATTGCTTCAGTGGATAAATAAATCTTGATGGTTTGGTGGGGATCCAAAAATAAATGATGTTCTCTTAAACTCAAGCTACTCATTTTATTTATTTTTTTAAGTTTTTTTAAAAAAGATTTATTTATTGTTGCATACAAGCTGGGGTACAGTCCAGAGGCATGGGGCAGCGAGAGGGTTCACCAGAGACAGAGTGGGGAGCAGAACAGGCAGATTGACCGAAATACACTGCTGAGGGGAGCAGCAGGCGAGGCAGAAGAGGTCTGCCACGCCATGTGGGAATCTCCCCGGCTGGGCATCAAATTTGCGTTGCCACTGTCCACAGCTCCACAGCACAGTACTTAACCACTACACCACCAGGGAGGCCCTCAAGCTACTCATTTTAGCATAACTTTTTAAATATAATTTGCATTTTATAACTTTTAAATAACGTTTTATAGACTGGTAGAGCAAGTTACGCCAGTTAATATATTGGGCCTCCCTGGTGGTGCAGCGGTTGGGAGCTGCACTGTGGCGCTGTCAGCAGTGGCAATGTGATTTCAACGTCTGACCTGGGGAGATTGCCACATGGCGCAGCACACCTGGCCCGTCGCTCCTCTCAGCAGTGTATTTCCGCTGTTCTGCCTGTTCTGCTCCCCACTCTGTCTCTGGTGAACCCTCTCACCGTCCCACACCTCTAGCCTGTACCCCAGCTTATATGCATAAATAAATAAATCTTTTTTTTAAAAGTTACTATTTTAAAATTAGTGGTGTTCTCATTTGCTTAGTTGCAAAAATACAGTTAAATAAAAATATCTTGCAAAATATTAATTTGAGAAAAAAATTTTTTTTCTTGCATCATTTATTTTTGTACAATATTTTATTTCTTCCCTCAGGCGTAATCCCCATAAATCTCCCATCACCACCAACTTGAAAAAATTTTGGCATTTCATTTATCCATTGATCTATTTTTCATTCATTAAACATTTTCCTGACCATCCAATACATTTAAGGTATGTAAATGTTAATGGTAATAATGTTACCATTATTACCATTACTGGTTATGACCATGTAGTGAAATAGTTTGTGTTAACGGGCAATGCCAATTTATTTGATTAAGAAAGAAGTTTTTACTTAGTTTTTGTAATGATATTTAAATTTTTAAAAAAATATTTATTTATTTATGCATACAAGTGGTGGTGTAGGCCAGAAGGGTGGGAGGCCGCTGTCATGACATTTAAATTAAAGCAAAAATTTGGAAAATGTGTATGTTTAATGTCAGATAACTATAAAATTTATCAAAGGACCAGTTTTAGCAATTATATCCTTTGTTAATGTCTTTGGATGACTTCATTATTACAAATGTAAACATAAAGTCTATTTGTTTAGAATTGTGTAGTGCTTAAAGATTGGGTAAGTGTAAATTATGAATAGGAAGATTATTAATTTCAACAAGTCTTCTATTTTGTGTCAAGTGTTGTAAAGTCATTATCAATGTAGGGAAATATTTCTAGAAGCAAGTCATATGGGATGAATAGTACCAAATACTGTACACATGTAGCAATTATTCTCTGTATTGATTAAAAAATTAATAGTAAAATATTACCTTTGATGTGTAATTATATTAAAATGTAAATGTTAAGAAGGTTGTTTGACATGAGAAGACTATCTAGTCATTTTATGGTACTATAAAGAACAAAAGGGAACAAAAGGAAACACCTATATACATATATATATAATATAAGTATATAATATAGTTTGTGTGTGTGTGTGTAATAGTTCTTTGCTGTTTTAGATAATAAAGGCAATAATGTATAGTTTCTGGTCAAATATGAAAAAAAAAAATTTTCAAACAGAAAAAGAATGTGAATTCCAACAGAAGTAATAAAATAGATTTATTGTCATTTAACCATACTTTTATTAACTTCTCTCTTCACTGAAGTTTTTAAGGAATAAATTATTTGATACAAATAATGTACTCAAACAGGGTCTGGTACATTGAGAGTAATGAATAAATGTTAACTACTTACTAATTATTACCATTAACATTATCTAGCTTTGCAGTTGTAATAGTATAACCATATTTCAGCAAATCTGGTCATTCATTTTAAATTGAATTATTATTTTAGGTACTAAAGAAAAATTCTGCTAATTAAACCGTGACCAAGCTTTGTAATCAAGATTTTTGGTATTCATCTCAACTCTGTGAAGTTAAAATGTGAAGGGATGTAGATATTAAACTGATGAATTACAGTGTTATTTCAATGAATACATGGGCAATGAAGTTCTTTCCTCTTTTAAGATTTGGAGACTTACTGTCCCCAGAGAGTTTTTGCTTTAACAGTCATGCACAGAAATAATGAGGTACAATGAGCATGATATGAAACCTGGCATACTAATATTTCTGAACCACAAGCTATAAGACAGAGACCAGTTAGTACTTTATTACTGAA
The DNA here is from genome assembly GCA_004024925.1 of Scalopus aquaticus. Taxonomy (NCBI): domain Eukaryota; kingdom Metazoa; phylum Chordata; class Mammalia; order Eulipotyphla; family Talpidae; genus Scalopus; species Scalopus aquaticus. The sequence goes on along the minus strand of PVIJ01016486.1, from coordinate 20,285 downwards.
TATGTGTGACTCTTCGGGTCTTAGGAATTAAAAAATGTGTTTTTCAGATTAAGTTCAATATACTTTGTAGAATCATGTCAAACTGTTCAAAATAATGTGCAAATTTCACAAATCTTTCTGACAACTTTTGGCATTCGGATTGATTTTCCTAGATGTATCCCTAATGTGATTTATATTACTTGGCGCTCTTTCAGTGCTGTAAGTGGAGATGATAACTAGAAAGCTAATTATATACTTAAACATTAATTCCTATTTCAGAACTTTGTGGTGAACCTTAAACTGAGATTATTTTTTAAAATGTATTATTACCATTACATAGAGAAGAAACATTTTATAAAAAATTTACAGATGTAATTTAATGAGACAGATAAAACTTGTATGTATTTATTTTTAAAATATCCAAGTTGGTTTGACCAAATTAAAGAATAATAATGAAGATTCTGGAATTGATAATAACACGAATACCTCCTACTACTATTTTATCACAGCACATTCAGTTAATATTCTCTATGGTGCATTGTTTGTATAATCATGTTTGGTCATTCATTTCAGAACTTGAGTCAGTTTTATAATGCATACATGGGTATAAATGGACATTTTTCTCCTCAGAGGCAAGTCAGTTTTCTAAGAACATTCTTTTCTATCATAGTATGTAATTTTCAGGTTGTCTTTAATATGTGGCAAAAAATTAAAATGTGTGCTTATTTTAAGAGCTATTCTATATGTTTTACCACTTAAATACATTAGATATTGTTACAGTTCTGTAAAGGATTTTTTTGAACTTTATATAGTGTTCCTATACATCTTTCACCTCCAGGCTTTTACATCTGTTTCTCTTGTTGTTAAAACATACCCCAAAATTCCTTGTCAGACTAATTTGTACCCATATCAGTTACACCTTCTCCAGGAAGCCTTCCTTGATCCTCTAAGGGGCCTCATATATATTTCTCATAATTACTCCATATTAGAGAACATTATACCAAATTATTATTTCATGTTTATAGTCCTTGGTCATAAGACTTCTATCATTTTTTGTGTCTAGAACCTTATGGATGTCAAAAAAACATTTGTTTGTAGAAATGAATTGTTTAAGTATCCTGCTATCTGTTATTGTGCTATAAAAGGTGATAATTTAGATGTTCCAGGCTCCCCTGTGAATACCGTGTCTATCAGGGTTCGAATTCTGCTTTCTTGCTGACTCCAGGTAACAGACATGACTCTGATTCTGCTATTCAAAAAGATTTAATACCTTGTAATTTTTTTGTAATGTTGAACTCAGTTATATATGTTGGTGTGTTTAATGTATTTTATTTATAGAGTTGAAAGCAATAGATTTTCCTGTAGTTGATAACTTAATATGTACTTGTTCAAGTTAATTCAACCACATAGCCAGTACTAAATAGCATATATTAGAAAACTATCAATATACAAATGAAGCATTAAGGACCTATGAAAAATAGAGAAAATAAAATTAGTGAAAAGATATTCTGAATTCTACCTTACCGAAATGATGAAATATGTAGTTTTGTTAAATAATTCAATCTTAAAATAGAGAGACTCAAAAGGAATTGGTCTTAAAATACAAGTCAAATTTTAATAAATATTTTGCAGGAACATTAAGGAAAGTTTTAATTGGTTGACACCTTTTTGTAGTTTGTTAGAAACAGTCTTTCTTCAGCAATTCTCCAACAGCTTATTTGGTCTGGCCAGGACATGTGTTAGAAATTTACCTCAGAAGTTTCCTGTGCTTTCTTTTTAATCCAGTGCTGGTTAGCGGAAATCTTAATATCCTAGAATTCAAGTCTAAAAAATTAATTAGTAAATTTAGAAGACTTGCATGAAAACAGTTCCCTAGAAATGAGTTGGCCAGCTTGATTAAAAACCCAATTGGCAGATATAGGGAATCATTGAGAGATGAGATAGAATTTTATCACTCAAGATTGGAAGAACTTTAAGTGTCAATTGAAGTCAGGATGCAGAGGATGTCTAGTGTGGTTCAAGGTAATATTTATTCACATTGGGAGAGTCAAAAGTAGAGTTATTCTAAATTTTTGTATATCTAATTTGGTGGTAAATAGGTTTGTAAAATTAGGTGCACATGTGTGCAGGATAAGGGAGTTAGCATAATAACTCAAGATACTTCCTGAAAGGTAGAAATTCGAAGTATATTATTTAGTAATACATGGAAAATATTTCTATTGGTATCATTTTTGTTCTTTAGAAATGTCTCTTGCCTTAGAATGTCCATTTCCTAAAGTTTATCTACTATACCAGCAATACTACTAGTCCATTTTTGTATGGATAATATAGGAATGCTAAGATTGATATTTTTTGAGGATTTTTTTCTTTTAATTGTATTATTTTTTTAAAGATTTATTTATTTATGCATACAAACTGGGGTGCAGGCCAGCGGTGTGGGGTGGTGAGAGGGACAGAGACAGAGACAGAGACAGAGACAGAGACAGAGACAGAGTGGGGAGCAGAACAGGCAGATCGACCAAAATACACTGCTGAGGGGAGCAAGGGCGAGGCAGGAGAGGTCTGCTTTGCCATGTGAGAATCTCCCCTGCCAGGAATCAAACTCAAGCCACAGCTGCCGACAGCTCCACAGGGCTGTGCTTAACCCCATTGCGTCACCAGGGAGGCACCAATTGTATTATTGTTGTTGAAGAAACATTTGTCTATACCACTGCTTATTATTTGGAGATACAGGTTTACATCTTTTACATTGACTGTTACCAGCCCACACCAAGGCACCCACAGACCTCCTCATATTCCATTCTTCCCCATCCCCCTACACTCTCTGTCCTGCCCTTCCTTTTGGCCATCTCTATTCTACCAGCAGATTCTAGGGTTTATATTGGTTTAGTTTTGTCTGTTCCTTTTCTTGTTTCTCTGTATTTCACATGTATGAAATCATCCTACATTTGTCTTTCTCTGATTTATTTGACTTAGCGTGATACCCTTCAGTTTTCATCTATGCTGTTTCGGTATATGTACACAATTATTTGTGAAAGAAAAATTGAATTTAAATACTAGTTAAGGTTTATGATGAGTATGGATTTAACTTCTCTTAATTTAAACAATATGTTATATTTCAAACATAGTCATTTATTTATTTCAAATTCTGGTTTTATTAATGGAATAACACTTGACTTTTGCCTCATTGATGCTATTCTCCCTTAAGCAAATTTTAAATTGTTCAATTTATTTTCTTAATGTCTTTTAATTTTTTCAATTTTGTCCACTTTTGGTATATTTTGGCTTATCAATATCAGTCTTCTCTTGGATTTATTCCTTTAACTTAGCATCCTTTTTTGGTTTATATAATGGGAACTGGGAGTAGGAGAGAGGTTATTGTGTTTAGACCAGCATCTGATAAGACACTATCCTTGGTCATCTATTTTTTTCTTTTGAGTATCATCTGTATAATAGTAGTCAAATGTGTACATTGCTTTAGAAACTGACCTATAAATGTTTGCCAAAATTTTATGAAGTAAATTCCAAGACACTACTAAGTGTGCATTATATAAAGGTCATCCTGCTAACTTGGGGCTAAATTTCTCTTATTTGCTTCTTTATTGAAATTTTAAGTGCATTTCTTCCTGAGGCTGGGTATTTAGATTTTGTTGCCTCATAAAATACTGACAATTCTTGGATGAAATGATTTATACATATTAGTTTGCATGTTTCATAAAGTTTCTTTCATACGGAGAAAAAATGCTATTTTATCTTGTCATAGTTTTTCTTCTTGCCATCACTTTGGAGTTTACTCTGCTGTGCTGAGATCTGTCAGGGTAGGATAAACAAATAACTTTCCAATATGGTTCTCATTTAAGCTGCACTGAACATAACACATCTTCCTGTGGTAATGAGCTGTTAAGGATAGCACTAATAGTTTAGTAGCTGTAGCTAAGGATTCCCCTACCAATGAATAGAGTTTCCTTGGCTATTAGGCAGAAATCCTTGCATAGCCTCTCAACACAAGTGACATTGATTAATGACCATGGAAAATAAATATGGTTTTTAGGCAGTAAACATAACCTATGGAACCATTTAAATCTAAAGCAGAAAACATAGAAGTCTAGGGCCTTCCTGGTGGTGCAACAGGTTAAGCGCAGCATTATGAAGCTATCCAGAGCCACTGAAGCATGAGTTTGATTTCCACATGACACAGCAAACCTCTCCAGTCTCACCCGCTGCTCCTCTCAGCAGTGTATTTCAGTCCATCTGTCTATTTTGCTCCTCACTCTGTCTTTGGTGAATCTTCTCACCACCCCACACCTCTGGCCTACACCCCAACTTGTATGCATAAATAAATAAATCTTAAAAAAAGAAAAGAAAACATAGAAGTCTAATGTATTTAGGAAAGATACAGTAATCTCAGGACATATGAGCATTACAATTAACTGAACTTGAAAGAATTAAAAACTTAGGAGTTAATTCTATTAGTACGAAGTGAGCAATGATCCTTTGTTCAACAACCACTACCTATATCCAGAATTTAAAAGAATAGTCTAGAACAACTGTTGCTTAAAGGAAGTAGTAACTCTTTAAAACTAGAAAGGTAGATATAAATACTTAGATTGATTATTCAGAAACCTACACTTTAAAAAGAATCCAATATTGTAGAGCAAATTTAAAATAAATTTATGCTTCAAATATATATATAATCTAAAAGCAAAGACCATCTTCAAAAGTTTGTATTTGAAACACTTTCTACTGAAACATACAGTATAAATATGAGATGACAAAATAGTCTTTCTACCTTCGAGTTGAATTGCTGCTTGTAGTTGAATATAACTTTTTGTCTTTATATTGAGGACAAATACAGGTTTTCTGTTCTCTCCAATGTCCAGACTTATACTTTAGTAGATTTTTTCCCTAACTTTGTTAACAGTATTGTCATGGTTTCATGAATTGTTTTTTATTTAGAATTCAAGTCAATTTAAAATTCATCTTTAGAAGATGACCATGAAACTTAACCATATCTCTATGCTAAATTGTAATATTCACTCTATTTTGCTCACAGACTCTTTTTTTTTAAGATTTATTTATCTATACATACCAGCTGGGGTACAGGCCAGAGGCATGGGGCGGTGAGAGGGTTCACCAGAGACAGAGTGGGGAGCAGAACAGGCAGATCGACAGAAACACACTGCTGAGGGGAGCAGCGGGCAAGGCAGGAGAGGTCTGCTGCGCCATGTGGGAATCTCCCCGGCCGGGCGTTGAACTCACATCACTGCAGCCGACAGCCCCACAGTCCAGCGCCTAACCGCTGCACCACCAGGGAGGCCCTATATTTATTAATTTTTAATTGATTTTATTTCTTCCTTTTCAGATAGTGTCATAGGTCATATACTATAACCATATATTTTAGAGTGGAATTACTAAATCCTTATTAATTGCTGCTCTACTATAACTAGAGATATCATGTAACATTTAATTTTCATAGGATCATAATAACCATCAGTTTAATATTAGACAAGATTATTTTTTGGTCAGAAATGCCATTGATTGAATAATGTCTTGTGTATTATTTTATTATTTTATTCTCCATTGAGTGAAGAAAATGTGATAAAGGTTATCTTATGATCTTCAAAGAGCTAATGCCACTTTATACTCTGAGCAAAAAAAAAATTAAAAATATTTTCTTATATTTTACCAAAAAGTAATTATTTATATAACAGAATTTGTGCTGACTTCAGAGTAAAAATGATTTCTATTATTTTAATCATGTTGGTTTAATGAGATTTACTGTAATTGTGCTAATTGTTTATTCATGAAATCTGTTTAAAGTAGTAATACACACACATATGTTTATATGCATGTGCACACACATATATTACCACAACTGCCCTCACCAACACCATCACATATGTGATGACTGTGGATGTTTGCCTTATCATATAAATGTTTGCTGACATATTTCATTTTTAATTATTCTCTTTCTATAATATAGTGACCTGATTATTTGCAAAGGGAGAGTTTGGGGCAATATCCAGAGATCTATTGATCTAAGTTATTCACATAGGGTCCAATTCTAATATAGCACATCATTCCATCAAGAAATATGCCATGCTTCATGCCACAGACTCAGTCTAAGCATGCCTTTTCCTAGTCAACTTATCAAAAAGTAATTTCCAGACCAAAATAATTTTGCCAGATCTTAGAGGACAAGTCCTATAGTGCATGCTTACTTGAAATTGGGTAAAGACTGCTCATCAGTGGGCAACTAGTTCATTTTGATTGTAAAGTTTAGCAGCTTAACTATGTATTTGCCCAGGTAAATCCACCTCCTTTTTTAACTTGTTGCAAACCTTCTTAATATTTCAGGACATTTGACTATTAAGATTTTCTTTTCAGAAGTGATACTTTGAGATTTTAGGCAGATTACTTGCTTCAGTAAATAATCTAGATATTTATTTTTAAAGGTGTAAGTTACCAGAGGACTCAAAGCCTGCTTAAGCAAATAAACATAATATAAACTGAAGATGTTTGATATGGAACTAATTGTGTTCCTAATACTGTTCCTTTGAGTTTCAGAATGCTTGACCAACAGGGAATTGTGGTCCATCAGCTCTTTGATAGGCCAGAGAACAGAGACACTCATCAAAATTTGCAGTAATTGCAAAAATTAGGGAATTCTCACCCAATCTTCTAGACTCTCTGACAGATCTTCACCTTGTTTTCTTAGTTAGTCAGAAGGCAAGTTACAGACTTTCTTATTTCTGCCATCACTTTTGCTTCATGGCTAAAGACACTCCAGCGAGGTATCTGATTTTTAGTCCTCATAGTGATACTTACTCTTTTACCAGAATAATTGTCTGTATCACAAGGGAGTAAAAACTTCCTTTCCACCATTTATAGCATCCAACAAAACATTTCTGTTTTGTATATGATTGATAAAAATTGAACATGTGTAACCATAGAGGTGGCCTCAGGAATACTCTTCTCTTAATTATTAACACATATAGAGAGATTACTGGTAAGTGAACCTACCATAAGAAAGTTCCTTTAGTTATACAATTGACTTTAACGACAAATAAGGGCACAGATGAAAGACCTGATTTATCAAGAATTGCATGGTGGATTGTAGTATCTAGGAAAAAAATTAAAACCCAGGTCTTAAATATTTTTACTGTTTCTATTTTACTAAATAAGCATATTCATAACTTATGAAAAACCTTAATTAGAATTTAGCAGTGGGTATTTTCTAATTCTAATGAAATTTTTCTAGTTAGCCAGAAAAATTAGGTAACTTCTTATTATAAATATTTCACCATGTTTTTCTTAAATCAGGGGGAGAGAGTATCTGTTAAATTATTCTCAGTACTTACTAGAGACTTATGAATAATAAAATAAATATAATATGTAAAATTAGAAACTCTTATTACATTAAAAAAAGAATAGCTCAATATTTAACTTTATAATAAAGTATGGAATCTTCCATATAAATGACAAAATTCTACCAATAAACACCTAGATGGTAATATTATTTAAATTTTTTTAGGCTGTTGGAAGAAGTGACACAAATTAGTATCTACTGTGATTGTCTCCAAAGTTAAAAATAAATTATTTCAGTAGAACTAATATATCTACTTAGTTGGCAAGGAAAATTTCATATGGAATATGGTTTACACAATACGTATTACATTCAATAAGAAAACCCCTAAAGCACCATTCCTCCAGGGCCTCTTGCCTAAGTGAGAGTTGCCTCTATCCACTGTGGATATTAAATATTTTCTACTTCTTTCACTGCTAGTTTATTCATTATTCATTGAATGTGCATGGTGTAATATATGTGTTATCATGGATATGCTATGAGAATACACAATACAAAGAAGGTCTTTGCCCAGTCTTAGCATCTGGGAAGATATAGGTGAAACCACATTGCAACTGAGACCTGATGAGATTGTGCTTTATTGAGAGGAGTTTTAATGTATGGAGAAGTTAGAGAGATTGAGTGTTGTACTGGAGACAGAAGCAGCAAGGTGCAGTGGTGAAGGAAAAGAAAAACACATTTAATGGCTATTAGGAATTCAATATTCATTTGTAATTATGAGGGGAAGATATTTAGAAATGAAGATAAAAAAGGCAAAGACCTTAAAATAATGTTGAGGAACTTGGATTTTAATCCTATAGGCAGTGGGAAATCACTGAGAGATTTTAAACAAATATACAAATAAATATTATGGTAATCAGCAGTCAGAGCTCATCCTGATTTGATATGATTTTTAAAATATCTGAGAGAGTTCTTGAATTCAGGATTTTCCATAGAGAGCAGACATTTGAGAGATATCCAACAATAGAACAAAAATTATATTTGATATGCTTAAATATCATTAAATAAAGCTGGTTACAAAACATTCTTGTTTTAGTCTGATATGTAAAATGGCATTGTGAACCCTTTCAGTAGACGTGTCTAGGGAAATGTCTCTCTGGATCCTCTTCTGTTTGTGTTTTGTATTCCACATGCACAGTGTTCTCTATTGAAATGATGACCACGGGTTGTAAGAACTTTTCATATCCATATCAGAGAATTCTCAAAATGTCAAGTCCTTAATAGCTTGAAGTTGAAGTCATCTTAGATTCTACAATTTTGGATATCCAGGTTCTTGTGCACAACTGGAGATTTTGAAGCTTTATAGTCCTTAGAAAAGCTTGTTTCCTAAGAATGTCTTCTGTTTGTTGTGCTGTTTTTGCTGTTCACTCTAGCTAAATTCTATTCCTTTCTTCAGTGTGATATCTAAAACCCCCTTTGTAGAGTGCTGTGAGTTAAAGAGGGTTGTAGATGCAACTCCTTTTGCTGAAAAACAGGAGTATTTAGACTGTGAAGTACATTACTGTTTTTCAGGTAGTAACTCCATTCTGTAGTTACCTGTTCAGAAGCAATGGGGGGAAAACTATTATTTGGATGAAAGAATGTAAACAAAGATGAATTCCAGAGTTAAATATTAAAATCAAACTCCATACATATTAGAAGAGAGTATAGGTAAATATTTGGCTATTATCATATAGTCAGAAATTTCTAAACATGAAAATAACATAGGATGTAAAAAAACTGATACAATTGACTGTATAAAAATTTAAAGCAGTATTGTGCCTAAAGGATAAATGTTTAAGTAAACATTATGAATGGGAAAAGATAAGTCTAATAATCATTTAAAAAACGAAGTTTAGGTTTCTCATTTTGTCATATAGCAAACTGACTCTGATTTTCTTTACTCAAAGAAACACTGGCATGCAATTATAGCTATTTCTCACTGGAATCTGCTGTTTTTTCCATAGAAATGATCTTAGACACTTTAATTAATCAAATCAGACTGTTCCTATTATAAGTCTTCCTATATCATGTATGGATAGGTGGGGACGAAGACATTACGGTAATATTTTAACAATCATATTTTGCATTTCTTTAATTCACTTTAGAGAGAAATCTTACCTAAGATTAAATATATAATGGACATTTTGGGGAGCCTTTTTGTAAGTTACAAGTGATAAATTAGTCTTCCTGACTCTCCCTCTTCCTCTCTTTTTCTCCTCCTCTTTCCCTTCCTTCTCTTCTTTCCCTTCTCTCTTTCTTTTTTAAGCATCAGATTGTTGGATATTTCAGTTTCCCTTTTTGTGGTTAATTCATCAGTACCAAATTTACTCTCTGACACAGGATAGGGCAGGGAAAACATTTTGTTTTGTTTTTCAATATGTGAATTGTTACTATCTTTTTGAACATTTGCTCACTGGGTTTCAAGTAAAAAAAATGTTACTTATTAGTGCTAAAGATTTTGAATACTTATATTTTGTCAATTAAGTTGCAATTAATCAAAATGTTCACATTGAATAATTCTTAGTGTTTGTGTCCCACAATGTGTTCATTTCTCTCCTCCAGGCAGCTGTGGTGTCTGGTGCCTTGGGTGAGGGAGAGTTGTGGGACCTTTTGGAGTTAGAGTAATGCATCGTATGCAGCGTCCACAGTATTCTCCAAATCTGCATTCATCTGATGTGAAAGTTGAATCTACTCTGTAGATATGTTTGGTCAAATCCTGGTTTGGAGTTTTCTAAGGTTATTTATCATTGATTTCTGCCCCTGATGAACTCCAAGACCTTTGTCTTTGCATAGACAGATTTCTACCACTATCCCAAAGTAGAGCCACTTATGAAACCACTCCTAAGTCAAAACGGCATAAACCAAAAGAACAATTACTATCAATTTGTACGGAAAGTTATTTAGCATTCACAGGACCCCAGAATAACCTATGAAAGCATATCAAAATAACTGTAACCCCTTTAATAACATTAACCTATTAAAAGCAAGAATGATATGATAAATACATAAACTATATGGAGTAGCTAGGGAAGGAATTTAGTGGTGCCACTCCCATTACTAGGGGTGCAGGCTGCCTCTATATGGCTTGTTGCAAAATAATACTGAATGTCATTTACCTTTCATCATAAAAGTGAAAATTCCCTTTTGGATTTCTTTTGGTTAGCAAAAAGCAGGTACCAGTGTAGGTTTCCATAAAAGCAAAGAGGCTTTTAAAAAGTAGAAGTTATCTATAAATGGTGATAGATGGATAGGGTGGATAGATTTTTTTTTTATCTTGGTTGGGGATCCCAGATCCCTTCTTTTTTACTTGATCTTTTTTTCATCTGCCACAAATTCTATGCACTGCTGGCATTGTGCACTATTTTATTGAGCTCTCTGGCTTAAGGGTCCACGTAAGGGCCTCCCTGGTGGTGCAACGGGTTAAGTCTCAGCACTATGAAGCTATCGAAGCCACTGCAGCACAAGTTTGATCCCCGGCCAGGGAGCTGACCCACATGGCGCAGCAGACGTCTCATGCCTCTCCCACTGCTCCCCTCAGCAGTGTACTTCAATACATCCTCCTGTTCTGCTCCCCACATTGTCTCTGGTAAATCCTCTCACCAACCCACACCTCTGGCTTACACCCCAGTTCTTGTATGCATAAATAAATAAATCTTTAAAAAAAAGGGATGACTGACCTTTTTTCTTGGTTGGGATGACCACTGTGGATAGCTAAATTTCCATTCAATTTGTAATCAACCTAGGAGAACACCGTAATGTAAACTCCCTCCACCCCCCAAATCTAGGTGTAGCCCTTCTATTCCAAGCTTTTGCACATTGTCAAACCTCTTTACTTCCCTCCTCTCCCCAAATTCTCATTTTCAGGTCTCAACCCAGTCTGATAATTTTCAGTTTGCCACCAATTCTACTCCTCCCCAACACATATACTTGCTCAACTGTAGAATAGAGGTAGGCACTAGTCGTGTGTTAATGGTTCCCTCTAATGCCTTATATTTTCCCTTTATCTGACTTTTCCATTCCTTTTGCTCTGTTCTTTTTCCTATTCACACTATGGTATAAGCTATAAAGATCATCTAAATGATCTTTTCTATAATACATCAGGCCAGAAAGCAGTCATAAGTTTATAAAGGCTTTCTCTCCCAAATTTGTTTCTAAGTCTGTTATCTTACTAAAAATATCAAGTATATTTTTCTTTTACTGGGAAAATAAAACTTTTCATTTGATAAGCAATAAAACATTTCAGGAGGATATTTAAATGAGCTGTTTTAATATTTATGGAAATACTATTCCTATTACTTTGCAATCTGAATGCATTTCTTCAAGAATATTGCTGAATTATATTTCTTTTGTTGTTTTATTTGTTTTTTAGGTTCCTCATCACATTCATGCTTCAAAATGTTAAATATGTGGTTATTGGTCAAATACAGTAAAAAAGAGGTTTTAAAAATAATCTTTGTTTAATTTTTATCCATAGTATTCATCACTCTAATGGCATGTATTTTGATTTTGTTTATTACCTACTATACAAAATTTTATTCTGTGTCTATCTCCAGAAAGTTTTCTAGAATGGACACAGCAAAGGGCTATTGGTTGAAGAAATTGGCATGAAATCCACAACAGAAGCTTGGCTATGTCAGCTATAGCCATCACTAGAATTGATTTTCAGTGACTTATTTTAAAAATAGTTTTGCATATTAACCATAATGCATTTGGTATACATTGAGTTTTTAAAATCACTTAAAAATTCTATACACCCAATTTGCAATTCAGATGAAGTTTAGCCTTTAGGAGTTGTTGCGTAATTAAAGTAATATTTCCATTTACAGTATTAATATAGCACAAAGAAAATTTTCCTATATCGTAAGAATTATGAACTTATCAACTTCTAACCTGGCACTCCTGTTGAATTACTACCTTATTGTTATGCATTACTACATATATTTCTCTTTTCTAAATTTTGCAACATCTGCTGTCTTCAAGAAAGACTGGTCCAAGATATTATTCACATGTTCTAGGCTGAAATATTCACTGGACCATCCAAAAGGCACATTGGGTGGCACTGCTCTAAATGCATTTGTGAAAACCCTGCCTGCTTCAAGTAGCATGACTATATATAGCTGCGTATTTCATATTTAACAAATTATAAATTGAATTATTCTAAAGTGGGAGCTGCCTGAGTTGTCATTTTTATTTACTACTATTATCATCATCATTATTATTAATTTGGCATTGCTTTCAAAATCTGGTTCAATGCTACACACATAGCACCCTAAAAAATTTTTTTTGAATCTTGTGTAAAATTCAGGTATTTCAGAAAAGTCTGATTATTAATATAACTGTCTAGGAACATTTATAGACTTTGTTTAAAAGAAGTAGAATGCTTAGAATATACCCAACTGCATTGCAGTTGCAGGAACTCCTACAATCCTAACTATGTTAATCCCACAGACATTTTTAAGACTTTTTATTATATTAATGCAATGCAACTTTCTAAAGAGTTATACAATTCACAAACCACACAAAAATTCACTTTTATATTTCCTGAGTAGACATTTGTTCAAATGCCTAAAAGTTGTTTAGTGGTTGGTGGATTCTTGATTGGAAATAATCTGATAAATCCTCTCTTTAATTTTGTAAATAATTTCATGGGGTTTTATGAGTACTAATACTGTAGGTATTTCCCTTAAATTAATTATACTTATTTCAAAGATTATATTTACTTCTAGGTGTTGCTTTTAATGATGCTAGTAATTTGTATTACAACCATTTTAGTAAGTGCAAACTAAGGCATGAATGACTCTATATTGTCATAGTTTCATAAGCCAAATTTATATTAATAAAATGAATGGGAGCTCTGTTTCTGAAGAAGACATTCAAATAAAGCATGGGAGGAGCAGAAAAGTGAATGCAGTACTCTTTTAATATCATATTATTAACCACATTCACTAAAAACTCATTTTTATGCATAAAGTAAGTAGGGGATATCATTAAAATGCTACTCTGTCAGGATACTCAATGCTTCATCCTAAGTGAGTCAACTACTGGGTAATCTCAATTGTTGGATCCTATTAACAGGTGAAAAGTTTATACTTAATAAAAGATCGTGATTTTGGTGAGAAATTTCAGTGTATGCCAACTGAAAGGAGATTAAAAAAGAATTATTCCTTTGCTATCTTCATTTGAGTAAACAAAAGAAATATTGCATAAGCATAAGAATACATTATTTATATATATATATATATATAATAAAGGAACATCACATTAAGACTATTATGAAGAAGGAAATCAAGTCATTGGAACATGGCTGAAACTAAAAAAAATTGATCTGTGTAATAGTTGCTGAAACTTTATTAATTGTAAATTCCAATTAAAAATGTGTTGGAGGCGATATGCCTCTGAACCTGCTTGCACTCACTCCTGAGTGTGTAATTTCACCTACAATAAAGCTGCATTTCTTTTTTTAAAAAAAGATTTTTTTATTTATGCATCCAAGCTGGGGTATAAGCCAGAGGGGGGTGGTGAGAGGATTCACCAGAGACAAAGTGGGGAGCAGAATAGGCAGATTGACTGAAATACACTGCTGAGGGGAGCAGCAGGCGAGGCAGTAGAGGTCTACTGTGCCATGTGGGAATCTCCCCAGCCAGGGATTGAACTGGTGTTGCAGTGGCTGCGGATAGCCTCATAGGCTGAGACTTAACGCCTTGCGCTACCAGGGAGGCCCCAAACCTGAACTTCTAACTAAAAAAAAAAAATGTATTGGATTTTAAGAAATTTTTTTAATCATAGCAAGATGGTAAAGTTAAAGAAGAGAAAAACAAGTGGTTTGCTAGGGTAGCACACTGCACAGTGTTGGATAAAATGGACTTTGCAAGTTCCTTCTTGCAAAATGATGTGGTTAAGGGGCCTCCCCGGTGGCGCAGCGGTTAAGCGCTGCGCTGTGGAGCTGTCAGCAGCGGCGACGCGAGTTCGACGCCCGTCCGGGGAGAATCCCACATGGTGCGGCAGACCTCTCCTGCCTTGCCCGCTGCTCCCCTCAGCAGTGTATTTCTGATCTGCCTGTTCTGCTACCCGCTCTGTCTCTGGTGAGCCCTTTCGCCACCCCACGCCTCTGGCCTGTACCCCAGCTTGTATGTATAAATAAAAAATAAATCTTTAAAAAAATGATGTGGTTAAGAAGATGTGGTACATATACACAATGGAATACTATTCAACATTCAAAGAAGATAAACACATGCAATTTGCAGCGACATGGATGGAATTAGAGGGGATCATACTCAGCGAAACAAGCCAGAAAGAAAGAGAAAAATATCGAATGGTTTCACTTATAACAGGACTATAGGGAAACCAAATAGGAGAGAAACATTTGGGGGTGTGGGGGGAGGGGGAGGATAAGGGCACAAAATGGAGTAGAAAAGAACACAAGGGACCACAGAGATGGATCACGGGTGAATTGGTGGTGGGTTACCCAAGGGGAATACAAAATGTAAAAGATATAAATAACAATAAAAATATATATTAAAAAAATATTTAACAAGGATTTCAACCACGAAAACATCTTCCTAGAGATCCATTCTAGTTAAAGTAAGTCATCAGGTAAATACCTGTCTTGCCATCCTGTGATTTTCAATGTTCAAAAAGCAGAAAATTATCTTCAGGGATTTCTAATATGTGCATACTTCTATTTGCAAAATAAGTAAATGGATAGGAAGAATAGAAAGGACAATTGGAGATATTAGCAAAGTCAGAGACATGTTGTATTCCTATGACTGTTTGAATTCATGCATGGACTTTTATTTTAGGAAAGTATATTTCAAATTGGCCAGATCACTCTGCACTATCATGGTGACATGGGCTTGTGTGTTGCACTTTGCAGTAGCTTGGATTTGTACCCCTATTTTATATGAGAAGAATGAGGCTGGAGAAAATCTAACTTGCTCAAGAGTAGAAAACTAATTACATGTATGGGCCAGAATTTAGTAGTGTTAGTCTTAACTCATATGTAAACCCTATGCCTTTAATAATTACAGCTCTGAAAATTAAATTTTTTAATGTATTGTAAGCTCCTAGATAACAGGTATTAACTATATAATGTTTATGCTCTAGAAAACAAAATTCTGCCTGATAAATTATTTTTCTTTAAATAAGTCCAATAATAAAAAGTCTTAAAATTTACAGGGAACATTCAAAATAATTGCATTGCTTATTTTCATAACAAGCAGATTTTAAAAGGTATAAATGCCAGAAAACTGTAATATTGGTAAAAATACTTAATTTGAGAAAGAAAACATGGCCCTTAAATCTTGGATATCATTGGATGATTCTTTTTTAATTTTTATTGAAATAACTTTGATTTACATAGTTGCTTGTATTTTAGAAGAGTAAGCTCCCCTAGTTCGGGTGTTGTTGCCATAGCACACCCACCAACAAAGTTTCTGTAGTTGGAGTGGGGGGTGTTTCTTAACTGATTATTTTAGAGAAAATCACCTTTAAACACCCTATTTATAAAACACTCCATTTTTTATTTTGTTATCATACTTCAAAGGTTAGTTTGATTGACTGTGTTATAAATCATTTGAGGTTTTAAAATGTTAAGTGATTGTCAATATATTTTGTAACTAAAATTTGTAGCATATTAGAAATGAGAAACAATTGTGTGGTTCTTGCCTGTTCCCATCTCATTCTCTCTAGCCTAAAAAGATAAAGATGTGTAAGAAAAATTAGGTAAGAAAATATTTAAACATGAGAAAGATCATCTTTATCAAAAATTTACTTTTGATGACTTTAATAAACTAGGAACTGTTGTTATTCTGAATTTAGATATAATTGCCATTTGTTTTGAAAAAATCTGAACTTACTAAAGCATTTGGCAACGTAATTATTTGATAAAATAGGAGAAAAAATTGATAGATTCATTCACATTTATTGCTGGAATTAATATGAAAAGTGAGTAAAATTCACTTTACCCAGAGTCCATTATTTGTAATCCTTAGCTGTAATTAGCGAACACTTTCATAGATAAAACAGTAAGCAATAATATAAACTTTACTGTGTGGCAAGCACATTGTGCTTGCAGATGCTATAGATCCCAACAACAACCTTAAGTTGTAAGTATACTTGTTATCCTATTTTACAGATAGAAAATTGAGGTAAATAAAGAGTATTAAGCCCAGGGAATCTGACCCTAGATTCCATGTGCTTCACCACTAGGCTATACCAATTCTGAAATTAAATTAAAATTAAATGAAAGTCAACAAAGTATCTCCGTCAACCCATTTAGACATTTTAATACTTAATCGTTTCTTGCATACCTGTCAGAAGCTCTGTGTTTATTATCTATGAACCCTGTTCAAATAAAATTAAAATTATTTAACTTTAATGTGAAAGAAAAGCAAGTTTGATGGATGTAATGCTTCCTCTACATTGTATTTTAGTTCAATATAATCTCAATTGAGGTGAATCAAATAAATCATAAAATTAACAAAAACTGCTTGGTAGGTAATGGCTTCTAACGATAATTAGCTATCTGATAGTGAATAAATCATTTACACTCCCCGGATCTAATTTATCCAACTACACAATAAATGTCTTTTTTTTTAAGATTTATTTATTCACGCATACAAGCTGGGGTACAGGCCAGAGGGGTGGGGGAGCGAGAGGGTTCACCAGAGACAGAGCCGGGAGCTGAACAGGCAGATCAGAAATACACTGCTGAGGAGAGCAGAGGGAGAGGCAGGAGAGGTCTGCCGTGCCATGTGGGAATCTCCCCGGCAGGGCGTCAAACTCGCATGGCTGCTGCCGACAGCTCCACAGTGCAGCGCTCAACCGCTGCGCCACCAGGGAGGCCCCACAATAAAGGTCTTGAACTGTGTCTTAGTTTATTAGGGCTGTTGTAACGAAGTATCACAAATTAGTGCATTTAAAATACAGAAATTAATTCTCTACAGTTCTGAAGGCTTGAAGTCCAAAATCAAGGAATCAGCAAGGTTGGTTATTTGAAGGGCTCTGAGAAAGAATGCTCCATGTCTGTCTTCTAGTTTGTGGTGGTGGCTGGCATCTTTACTGAGCTGACACCTGGCTCTGATTTCTGCCTCTCTGTCTCTGTTTGTCTTTATAAGAGGAAAAAAAAAAACCATGGATTAGGACCTCATCTTAACTAATTCCTCTGCAAAGATCTTACTTCCAAATAAGGCTACATTCTAAAATTCTGTATGAACATGAATTTTGAGTAAACTTTCTTAATCTTAAGAACTTTCTTAATAAATAAGACAATTTCAAAGACCCCTTCACTTGTAACTCTTACAGATACAGTTTTAAAGCCTCTGCAGCATTTACATTATTTTCTCTGGCAAGATATTCATTTAGAGTGTCCTGAAAAAAGGAATTATCTGATCATTTTTAAGGAGATTTTAGTTTAGAGTTAGATATCTTGGAAACAAAGTAATGATTTCTTATTGAAATATTTATTACCAACTGAAAATTTTCGAGCACAAATATGACGTTTTGTTAAAGATCCAATAAAACAAATTATTTTATATTGATTTAGTTTAATTATATTCCCTTCTTCCCTCTAATGTATAACAGGAAATAGTTTCATGGGATGAGAGCAGATGCTCTGCAAACTTGCCATTTAGAGATTCTGGTACTTAATCATTTGTTCCATTCACACTTGTCTTGAGCTCTGTATTTATCCCCTGCAAACCGTGCTGCGGCTGGCTGATTTGGTCAGTGAGTTAGACTGTGAAACTGTACTGCTGAAGTTGTTCCAGGAAGTAAGTTTAGACATATTCACAAGTTTATGCTTGAATTCACTGTACTCAGCAGACAGTCTTACAAATACTGAAAATCTAATGATGCAGGAGTAAAATATGAGTAAAGAAAAATAACCCTCCTTTCCAATGGATTTATCTTTCCTTCCTCTTCCCTTCATCTCTCCTCCCTCCCTCCCTCCCCCTCTCCATTCTCTTTCCCTCACTCCTTCCTCCCTCCTTCTTCCTTCCTTTCTTCCTATTCTTCCCCCCTTTCTTCTTTCTTCCTTATGTTCTTCCTTTTCTCTCTGTCACACAATTCAACAGCTATCAATATTATTGTCAGTAAACAAATATAGGTAATTTAAAAATACATATTCTGGATGAAGATTATAAATTGTATTTTTGACAATTGCTAAGAGTGTGTTTTTTGCCATAGCTAAAATGTTTACCAGTAAGTATAATAATAGGCTTGGATTATAGATACAATGCTTCTAAGTTTTCTGAAACATGATTATATTTACTATTAAATCAACTAAAGTGCAATTTTAAAATTTTAAACCATAGCTTAAGGTTGTGTTGTTCAATAATATAGAAATAGTTGTGCATTATTCTTCATCTTTTTTATTGGAATTTATTAAGTGGCTTCTTTATCCTATTGAATTGTGAGGCTTTGAGGATAATGTTGAATTCAAATAATAATTTGTGAGGCTTTGAGGCAATGTTGAATTCAAAGAATAATTTTTGCCTTCAATACATGATAATCTAGATAGTCACAAACATCTAAACGCATGACAGTCTCAGGTACAGGGCTTATGTTACTTTTATTACTTACCAAGAAAGAACTTTAACATTTTTACTGAGCATTTGAAAATGTTTCCCCATAGCATCATTAATTATGTCTTTTGAATAGCATAATCTATTTTTAAAGATACTTCTGTTCATGTTTAGTTACTTTAATTTTTGAATATGATCATTTGGAATACAAATCAGTAACATCACTATTCTTTAGTTATGTTTAAAAAATTAAATAATTAATACATTATAATTAATAAAATATTGTTGATAATTTTCATGCTATCCATATTGTAGCAGATCTTATTTGTAATCTTTGAAATATATTCACATACGTGAAATAGTTAATTGACTATACATGAATTATCTCTAATGCTTGGATTTACACCACCAGCTCTAATATTTTGAATTAAATGCCAATATTTTCTTTTCCTTGTCATTATTTCTAAACATAACGTTCTGTGGACTCATTCACTTTATAACTTGCTATATAGTTCAAAAAACTCTAATTTTTTTTATCTTCAGTATTTACTTTTTATGCCCAGTTGTATTTCCTGGGTAAATCTTAGAGGTGTTAAAATTATTTGACAAAATAAGATAGCAGTAAAGAGTTGTTCCTTAGATACTGATTGGATAAAATCCAAAGCTATGTAAAGAGTCTACTAAAATATAATTTTTCTCTCCTCTCAGTAAATGGAATTACTATTATTACTTAATTTATCATTCTAGAAAATGAAAATCATACTTTCTTTTCACTCTCCTTTATACACTATCAATACAATTTTCTTCCTCTTAAGCTTCTTTCAAAGCCCTTAACTTCTCTGTGTACCCATGCCACTCCCTTCTCATTTGGGTTGATAATACAATTTTATAACTTGTCTTTTCATGTAAATTTGTATTACCTTTAACCTGTTCTCCATCCTACTCGGTTGATAATTTTATTTCTTTATTCAAAATTTTAAGTTACTTCCCATTGCTACTGAAATAAAACTCAAACTCCATAATATCTACTAAAGGCCAATGAAAAGTGATAAAAATTGCAACTCTTGTCAATATAAAATCAAAACATAACAAAGATTTTATTTACTGTTTAAGATGTTACAACGATTTCAAAGGAGAATCTGAGGGATAGACATAGGCAATAAGGGGCATTGAAATGAATTTTTAAAATACATACAATACTGTTTCATATCACAAAACCTGTAATGTTTGGAATCATCTTTTCAATAGAACAGAAATCAGTGGTCTCTTTACTGGACAACATCATTTGAAGTTCCTTGGCAGCAATTATTCACCCCTTCATATCACCTCTCCTATAAGTTAACTTAGATCTCTACAAAATGGCAATATAGCTCTGCCAAAGATAAAGGCAGAGTCCAGTAGAAACAGGTGACCTAGCAGGTTCCTTTGGGAATATT